>ML405922.1:0-50012 GCA_005239525.1 Nicotiana knightiana
ATAAATAGGCACAGCTAATTGATGGCCATTCAATTAACTACAACAAGAACGTAATTGAACAAACAGAGATTAATCAACCAATCAAAACTATGTTAATATCACAATAAGTTTATCCCTCAATGAGTTCTACCAAAACCCTAGATTAAAGAAGTTAGCTAAACAAGTTCATTCGAATAAAACCCAAAATAACTTGCATAATTAAACAACAAAGTAATGAAGAAAATCTGTACAAATTGACGTTTTCCTTCCCTTCAATGGCTTCCTCTCATTGAATATCCTTGTAGTTGTGTTTTAGGAGTCTAATTATATGTTAAGGCCAAACCCTAACCGTGTAGGAGACTTCTATTTCAACCGGAAAACACTTAAACTCATCAAAACTCGGATTTGGCCGAACTGGGAACCCTGGGTGTTTGGACCCAAAGGCCTGGCTAACGACAGGCTAGGGCTGGCGTTTCAGCCCTAACGCCAGGTTAAGGCTGGCGTTTCAGCCTGACGCCTGGCTAACGCCAGGTAGGGTCAGGCTGTAGGGCTCTGTCGCCCGGCTATCGCCCGGGTGTCTCCTTACGCGTATTTTTCGACGTATTTGCATCCCTTTAGCTCCGTTTCCATCTCCAATTCACCTACACATGAAATAAACTCCATTAAGCACATAACAAGTATATTTTTATCATTAATGCACCTCAAATGTACGGTATATCACATGTTAAACTATGCATTTTAGTCTCGCATCAGATACCCGAGTAAAGCAAATTGTAGCTTCTCGTGCCATTTCTTGTGGTTGTCCACCATTTTCCTCAGTATCTTCTTGATGCTCTTGTTGTCGGCTTCTACGGATCCATTCATCTACGGCTTGTATGTTATAGAGTTCCAATTCTTTATATTGAATGTTTCACATATCATTTTCATCAGACCATAGGTTTAATTTGGCGGCATTGTCAGTAATGGTTGACTCATGTACTCCAAATCGACAAACAATACGATCCTGGACAAAATCTGCTATGACCTTCTTAGTCACAACCTTATACGAAACGGGTTCAACCCATTTTGTGAAGTAATATATAGCCACCAAGATGATCTTGTGTTTGTTTGAAGTAGTGGGTCCAATTTGTCCGATGACATCCATGCCCCAAGTAGAGAAAGGACATGGTGAAATCGTTGCATCGAGTTCGTCGGGTTACACTCGTATCATATCAACATGTGTCTGACATTAGTGATACTTTTGCACATATTTGATGTAGTCTGTGTCCACGGTCATCCACAAATACCCTTCTCTTAATATCTTCTTGTCCAGAACGAACCCGTTCATGTGAGGTCTACAAGTTCCGGCGTGTATTTCTTCAAAAAATCTAGATGCCTCCCTGGCATCGACACATCATAGCAATCCCAAGTCAGGAGTCTTTTTATATAGAATTATTCAGTTCTGAAAGAAATGATTGGCGAATCTTCGAAGCGTGCGCTTCTGAGTGTGTGTGGAATTTAATGGGTATTCTCCTTTCTCCAAATACTTCTTTATATCGCAGAACCATGGAGACTTCAAGGAATATCTGCCAGTGTCCACAGACCTCGGAGTCCCCCTCTGTCTTTATTATGTTGTTTCCTTTTCCTCATTAGACTTTGATGTATAGATATATTTAGTATTTCTCTTTAGAGTTTGCGACTTATATCTACCGGGTTTTTGGAGTTGTCTATACTTTCAGTTTCACATTTTAACTTATTAGAGTTGATGTTTCGAGTTTTAGCTTAATATTTCAGTTATTCTGCACACGTGTTAGGCTTACCTAGTCTTAGAGACTAGGTGCCGTCATGACATCCTACGGAGGGAAATTCGGGTCGTGACATGTGAATACTCGGTGAACTATATAAGGACCTTGCTAGTTGGGTGAGAATTTCCCTTTTGCTTTGTCCTAATGCAGGAAGATCCATTTCAACATCCTTTCAAATGGATTCCATTCAGTTCGGGCTTTTAATAGATCTCGCAGGAAATACCAAGTTGGCCACGTCACGTCCCCATTCGCCTATCTATTTCTTGAGTTGATGTTTAACTTACACCTAGAGGATTCAATCTTCCTTGAGGTTGAATTCCCTTGATCAAACCTTTTTGTTGAAAGCCTTTTCTATTATATTCTTGTATACTTGTCCGCGACACACTGCGTTCATCTTCTTACCATCAATGAGAGCCTATTGTTCATACTAGCTTCATATTCATTCAGCATCGCTAAACTCGGCCTCTTGTATGATCCTTAAGGAAGGGATCTCCATTTCCGCATGGATATTTGCTTCGGTACCATAGACCAGTAGATAGGAGTTGCCTTAGTTGACGTACAAGTTATGGTGTGGTACCCGAGCAAAGAAAATTGTAGCTTCTCGTGCCATTGCTTGTGGTTGTCCACCAATTTCCTAAGTATCTTCTTTATGCTCTTGTTGGCGGCTTCTACCGCTCCATTCATGTAAGGCATGTATGTTATAGAGTTCCAATTCTTGATATTTAATGTTTCACATATCGCTTTCATCAGACCATAGGTTTAATTTGACGGCATTTTCAGTAATGATTGACTCATGTATTCCAGATCGACAAACAATACAATCCTGGACAAAATCTGCTACGACCTTCTTAGTCACAGCCTTATAGGAAGCGGGTTCAACCCATTTTGTGAAGTAATATATAGCCACCAATATGATCATATGTTTGTTTGAAGTAGTGGGTCAAATTTGTTCGATGACATCCATGCTCCAAGAAGAGAAAGGTCATGGTGAAATCGTTGCGTTGAGTTCGTTGGGTGGCACTCGTATCATATCAGCATGTATCTGACATTAGTGATACTTTTGCACATATTTGATGCAGTCTGTCTCAATGGTCATCCACAAATACCCTGCTCATAATATCTTTTTGTCCAGAACGAATTCGTTCATTTGAGGTCTACAAGTTCCGGCGTGTATTTCTTCAAACAATCTAGATTCCTCCTTAGCATCGATGCATCACAGCAATCCCAAGTCAGGAGTCCTTCTATAAAGAATTATTCTGTTCTGAAAGAAATGATTGGCGAATCTTCGAAGCGTACGCTTATGAGTGTGTGTGGAATTTTATGGGTATTCTTCTTTCTCCCAATACTCTTTTATATCGTAGAACCATGGAGACATCAAGGAATATCTGCCAGTGTCCATAGACCTCGGAGTCCCCCTCTATCTTTTATATGTTGTTTCCTTATCCTCATTAGACTTTGATGTATAGAGATATTTAGTATTTCTCTTTAGAGTTTGCGACTTATATCTACCGGGTTTTTGGAGTTGTATATACTTTGAGTTGCACATTTTCACTTATTATAGTTGATGTTTTGAATTTTAGCTTAATATTTCAATTATTCTGCACATTTGTTAGGCTTACCTAGTCTTAGAGACAAGGTGCCGTCATGACATCCTACCGAGGGAAATTGGGGTCGTGACATGTCAAAACTTGGTGAACTATATAAAGGCCTTGGTAGTTGGGTGAGAATTTCCCTTTTGCTTTGTCCTGATGCAGGAAGATCCATTTCAAAATCCTTCCAAATGGATTTCATTCAGTCCCAGCTTTTAATAGAACTCGCAGGAAATCCCAAGTTGGCCACATCATGTCCCATTCGCCTATCTATTTCTTGAGTTGATGTTTACCTTACACCCAGAGGATTCAATCTTCCTTGAGGTTGAATTCTGTCGATCAAACCTTTTTGTTGAAAGACATTTCCATTCTATTCTAGTATAGTTGGCCGTGAGACACTGCGTTCATCCCCTTACCATCAATGAGATCCTATAGTTCATACCAGTTTCATATCCATTCCGCATCGCTAAACTCGGCCTTTTGTATGATTCTTAAGGAAGGGATCTCTATTTCGGTAGGGATATTGGCTTCGGAAACATAGACCAGTAGATAGGAGTCGCCTTAGTTGACGTACAAATTGTGGTGCGGTACCCGAGCAAAGCAAATGGTAGATTCTCATGCCATTGCTTGTGGCTGTCCACCATTTTCCTTAGTATCTTCTTGATGCTCTTGTTAGCGGCTTCTACGGCTCGATTCATCTGCGGCATGTATGTTATGGAGTTCCAATTCTTGATATTGAATGTTTCACATATCTCTTTCAGAAGACCATAGGTTTAATTTGGCAACATTGTCAGGAATGATTGACTCATGTACTCCAAATCGACAAACAATACGATCCTGGACAAAATCTGCTATGACCTTCTTAATCACAGCCTTATAGGAATCGGGTTCATCCCATTTTGTGAAGTAATATATAGCCACCAAAATGATCCTATGTTTTTTTTGAAGTAGTGGGTCAAATTTGTCCGATGACATCCATGCCCCAAGAAGAGAAAGGCCATGGTGAAATCGTTGCGTTGAGTTCGTTGGGTGGAACTCGTATCATATCAGCATGTATCTGACATTAGTGATACTTTTGCACATATTTTGATGCAATTTGTCTCCATGGTCATCCACAAATACCCTGCTCGTAATATCTTCTTGTCCAGAATGAATCTGTTCATGTGAGGTCTACAAGTTCCGACGTGTATTTCTTCAAACAATGTAGATGCCTCCCTGGCATCGACGCATCACAGCAATCCCAAGTCAGGAGTCCTTCTATACAGAATTCGTCCGTTCTGAATGGAATGATTGGTGAATCTACGAAGCGTGCTCTTCTAAGTGTATGTGGAATTTTATCGGTATTCTCCTTTCTCCAAATACTCCTTTATATCGCAGAACCATGGAGGCTTCAAGGAATATCTTCCAGTGTCCACAAGCCTCGGAGTACCCCTCTATCTTTATTATGTTATTTCCTTATCCTCATTAGACTTTGATGTATAGAGATATTAAGTATTTCTCTTTAGAGTTTGCGACTTATATCTACCAGGTTTTTGGAGTTGTCTATACTTTGAGTTGCATATTTTCACTTTAATAGATCTCGCAGGAAATCCCAAGTTGTCCACATCACGTCCCATTTGCCTATCTATTTCTTGAGTTGATGTTTACCTTACACCCAGAGGATTCAATCTTTCTTGAGGTTGAATTCCGTCGATCAAACCTTTTTGTAGAAAGCCTTTTCCATTCTATTCTACTTTAGTTGGCCGTGAGACTCTGCGTTCATCCCCTTACCATCAATGAGATCCTATTGTTCATACCAGTTTCATATCCATTCCGCATCGCTAAACTCGGCCTCTTGTATGATTCTTAAGGAAGGGATCTCTATTTCGGCAGGGATATTGGCTTCGGTAACATAGACCAGTAGATAGGAGTTGCCTTAGTTAACGTACAAATTGTGCTGCAGTACCCGAGCAAAGCAAATGGTAGATTCTCGTTCCATTGCTTGTGGTTGTCCACCATTTTCCTTAGTATCTTCTTGATGCTCTTGTTAGCGGCTTCTACGACTCCATTCATCTACGACATGTATGTTATGGAGTTCCAATTCTTGATATTGAATGTTTCACATATCGCTTTCAGAAAACCATAGGTTTAATTTGGTGACATTGTTAGGAATGATTGACTCATGTACTCTAAATCGACAAACAATACGATCCTGGAAAAAATCTGCTATGACCTTCTTAATCACAACCTTATAGGAAGCGGGTTCATCCCATTTTGTGAAGTAATATATAGCCACCAAAATGATCCTATGTTTGTTTGAAGTAGTGGGTCAAATTTGTCCGATGACATACATGCCCCAAGAAAAGAAAGGCCATGGTGAAATCGTTGCGTTGAGTTCGTTGGGTGGAACTCGTATCATATCAGCATGTATCTGACATTAGTGATACTTTTGCACATATTTTGATGCAGTCTGTCTCCATGGTCATCCACAAATACCACGCTCATAATATCTTCTTGTCCAGAACGAACCCGTTCATGTGAGGTCTAAAAGTTCCGACGTGTATTTCTTCAAACAATGTAGATGCCTCCCTGGCATCGACGCATCACAGCAATCCCAAGTCAGGAGTCCTTCTATACAGAATTCGTCCGTTCTGAATGGAATGATTGGTGAATCTTCGAAGCGTGCGCTTCTGAGTGTTTGTGGAATTTTATCGGTATTCTCCTTTCTCCAAATACTCCTTTATATCGCAGAACCGTGGAGGCTTCAAGGAATATCTGCCAGTGCCCACAAGCCTCGGAGTCCCCCTCTATCTTTATTATGTTGTTTCCTTATCCTAATTAGACTCTGGTGTATAGAGATATTAAGTATTTCTCTTTAGAGTTTGCGACTTATATCTACCAGGTTTTTGGAGTTGTCTATACTTTGAGTTGCACATTTTCACTTATTATAGTTGATGTTCTGAGTTTTTGCTTAATATTTCAGTTATTTTGCACACTTGTTAGGCTTACATAGTCTTAGAGACTAGGTGCCATCAGGACATCCTACAGAGGGAAATTTGGGTCGTGACATGTCAATACTCGGTGAACTATATAAGGGCCTTGCTAGTTGGGTGAGAATTTCCCTTTTGTTTTGTCCTGATGCAGGAAGATCTGTTTCAACAACCTTCCAAAAGGAATCCATTCAGTCCCTGCTTTTAATAGATCTCGCGGGAAATCCCAAGTTGGCCACGTCACGTCCCCATTCGCGTATCTATTTCTTCAGTTGGAATTTAACTTACACCCAGAGGATTCAGTCTTCCTTGAGGTTTAATTCCCTCGATCGAACCTTTTTGTTGAAAGCCTTTGTCATTCTATTCTAGTATACTCGGCCGTGACACACTGCGTTCATCCTCTTACCATCAATGAGAGCCTATTGTTCATACCAGTTTCTAATGTTTTATACGACAATACCACACAAGATGGGGGGGGGGGGAGTGATTTGTGTGATGTCCAATTTTTTGAGTGTTGTCTCAATAGAAGAACCTGGTTCTTCTTGGTGTTCCAACTTCTACTAGTGCGGAATAATAAATGCAATAAAGTAAAAACACAGAGATTTTTACGTGGAAAACACCTGCCTCAAAAGGTGCAAAACCACAACATACTCCTTAGTAGGATTTTCCCAAACTCTTCATTACAACTCTGATCTAAACAACATTTACAAAATAAACTCTTTTGTAAACCTAAGGACTAACTCTAATTCCTTTGTAGCAGCCTAGCCTCTAGCTAATTGAAACAAGCTTCAAGTTAACTCTAACTTGAACAACGTGTGCCTATTACAATTGCTTCTAATAAAGCTGAAAGATAAAATATTAAATCACCTACTACAACCAACTACACTCGAAAGACAAACATATGGAACTGGTTCTTCTAGTTGGTCAGTAGCCTTTGTATCGCACAAGGATTCTGATTGAAAAATTTCTCTGGTAATTTTTCCTTCAGTTCTTGCTTCAATTCTTTCTGTGTGCAAATAATTCTTCAGTAGGAATACTTCAACATTATATAGCACCAGAAGTTAAGATGTTCTTGTTTAGTTCTAATGCAACTCTTCCTTGGTGGAACAGTTTTTGTTTATCTAAACTTCCTTCCTTTATTTCTGTTCTTCCTGAACTTGAATTCTAACCCCCTATCACTTTGCAACCTTTTCTCATTAGGAGATAACCTCTTAGTTCATGGATAATTCACAGATCATATTTATCTCCTGTGCATGTACGGTTCTTGTGCCAATTGGTTCGTTGGAGATGTTTGCCCTGATGGACCTAGTTCAACTGGGTAGGCATTTGTCAATATTCAAAACCATGCAGTGACTTGGGTCAAAAAAAAATTCCCCCTTTTTGATGATGACAAACTCTGTGCTTAGCCATGTATAAACTTCAAACACTTTGTATGATTTTAAGCATTTATCATGGAGAAACCAGGTTCATTTTGTTATAAATATCACAACTTTTGAAATTTTGAAAAAGAACATATCTTCCCCCTTTTGGCATCATCGAAAAGTTGCAAAATGATAAACTTACCAAAATTGTTAACAATTACTCATGGCCATTGAGGCAACTGCAGGTGCAAACATGATTAATCATCAAAAGACACCAATAAATGTAAGCTATCTAAGAAACTGAGACAAGTCAATAACAAAAACAACACAATTGATTGATTAGTACGCAAGTCAAGCACCATACAAAAAACTAAAGCAGTCACTATCATGAGCAAAAATAACAGAAATAGAACAACTGGGCAAAGAGGGGTTTTGGTAGCTCTGGAATTCCTAAGGTTGGGAAGGGGCAGATGAGGTTGGGGTCTTTGCTTGAAGGAGAGAAAACATTTGTTGAAGAACACCTTCATTTTTCTCCTTCTTCTTGGCTAGTTCAGATCTGATAGCATCCCGCTCAGCTTCAACCTCATGAAGGCGAGAATTAAATCGAAGGATCTCCACATCCTTTATCTCTCCTTCCTGCACCAATGACCTGACTTTGCTATTGACTGGATGCTTCCTAGATGAACCAGGTTCATCCTCGGGAACATTGACAATATAATGACATGTCAGCAAAGTGATCTTCCCAAAATAATCCTTAGCAGTAGTCATCTCAGCTTTCTTCACAGGAACCGCAAAGTGGGCAAGCACTGCTATCAGAATAAAGCCATAAGGAATAGCGTGTGCTTTGGTTCGATTTACAACTCTGTCCAAGAGCTTGATGATGAAAGCTGGCCAGTTAATCTGCTTTCCCCAAATAGGCACTCCATAATGTTAACATGTAACTGGAGATGTGTCTACGGTCATGTCTTGGCAGCAGAAACTTAATCACAAATTCGAAGAGTAGCTTGTTCTGGGGTGCATTTCACTTTTGAACACTGGCCTTGGCTCAAGCTCCTTCTCATTTTTACAAAAGAATCTGGTGATATTGATAGCTGAGGCCATTCCATCGAGACTGGGCCATCTTTGCCTAGTGCAATTGTTATATCCCTCAGCGGGGATATTCAGAATCTCTCCTAGCTCCTTTGCATCAAATGTGATCTGAATCCTCTTGACTGTGGAGGTTACCCTGCCATCCTTCACACTTGCATTGTCCATAAACTCCACCCGTTCATTCCTTTCCAGCCTTCCTTCCAGGTGAAGGACCAAGTCCTTCCATCCCTGCACATCCAGTGCATTCAACAAAAAGATCATTCCTTATTCTTCCAGATCTCTCACCAGCTTTCCTTTAAGAATAGTACGCTTGCCAAACATGGTGAGTTTTTCAGATTGCTCACCAGAGATTTCCTCTTCTCCTCCACTCCATTCACTTTCTTCTTCAATAATTTTCACTTTCTTGGCCTTGGACCTGATCCTTTTAGCTGTACTTGAGGGTGTGGCAGATACAGAAGTTGACTTCTTTGAGGAAGCCTTAGGCTTCTTGGACTTGGGTGTCTCAACAACAACTGGAGCCTTCTGCTCCTCATGATGGACCAGGTCCATCGTCTCATCATCAACATCAACAGTCTCGATAGGCTCTCCTAACTTTGCCTTTCCCTTGGCAACTTTATTTTTCTTGCTCTCTCTCAGAGCCCTTTGTAACTCCTCTTCTCCTTGTCGAACAGTACTTCTTGTAGCACGAACCTTTGTGGCAGAAACATCAGGAGTTATTGAAAATTTTCTTTTCTTTGGGGTAGTAGCTTTCTTTGACTTTGAAGTTCTTTTCCTCTTGGGATTGTAGGACTCCCCCAACTTCCTCAACATCTCAGCCAAAGTCTCCTCGACAGATGAACTTGGTTCATCTGTTGATTTTTGTAGGCTCTCTAAACCTGCTACTGCTTCCCCAGTAATACTTCCCCCTAAATATGTGACTTCTTTTTCATTTATCACAGGAGTGGGGCCACAAATAGCCAATGTGGCACCATCCTCCCTAGATCCCCTTACAAAACCTCCTTCTCCCTCTCTCTCAAGATTTTTTCCCAGTTTTCTTTGCCGATCTGGCACTTCTACATCAACAACTGACCCAACCAACACAAACATGTTTTTAGTAGTAGCAATTTCAGATTCAACTTCAATATTACATTGCTCAGAACTTGATGAACCTGGTGCTTCATCCTCATTAGCGGATTTGAAGGATTCACTTGAAGATTCAGACATATGAACCTCGCTAGCTTTAAGAATTTCCTCTAAGAATTTTTCACGAGAGCCAGAAGCAACTGTTTTTCTGGCAAAAACATTTACTCTTCGTGCCCTGGGGGCTGGAGGGTTAGGTATGGGTTCAATAGTGGGCTCAAGAACTGGAGGGTTTTGGGGAGATGAAGATCTTTTTGGTGAATGTGAACTGTAAACTGAAGTAGATTTAGAACTGGAATTTTCTTCCTCATAATCAGAGTTTGTGTAGGAAGATGAAGGAGGGGGTGGTGAAGACATTGTTATGTATTTTTGGTAGTACATAGATGATCAGTTTTGGTTAGAAGAATAATGATCTTGGTTTGACTTATTATGTTATTAAGAAGGGAGGTAATGATGGCCCTTTTATAAGATGTGGCTATTAATTATACAACGGGCAAAACATTTACTCAAGTGGGAGTCTAATAGATGTAGGAGTGTCATTGATTGGACAGTTAAGAGTTCCCTACCTCTAGGCTAATTGAGTATCGATGGGACTTCATGGAACGGGTTCATTTAGGGATAAGTACAAATAATTTGAAATGAACCAAATATAGATAGAATCCTGCTCATGTGTGACTGTAATTAATTCAATAATTGTATGGAGATGAGCACGTACCTTGTCACTCAGATGAACCTGCAGGAATGAACCAGGTTCATCGTGAAAGTCTTTAATTTGCCTAAATTTACAAAGATAGAGAAACATCATTAGAAACTAGGGAATCATATTAATACATGGCAAGAGAGTATGACAGAAAAGTCATGAAGCTGAGCAGTGATTAGTTTGGTCGATTATCTATGTTAGTGTTTCTAGCCAAATTTTCTTTTCTTTTTTTAATTTTTTTTTTCAATTAAGTAATCTTAATCATCCCTAATTCAAGTCGGTTTCTCTAAAAATGCTCCCTACTTAGTGCTTTAGTAAAGATATCTGCAATTTGTTGGTCAGTAGCACAAAATTCGATTGAGATCATTCCTTTTTCATAGTTATCCCTTAGGAAATAATGTCTAATATCTATGTGCTTAGTTCTTTTATGATGAATCGGGTTCTTCGTCATACTTATTGCACTAGTGTTTTCACAAAAAAATAGGAATGCATCCAACCTCTATACCAAAGTCCAAGAGTTGTTGCTTCATCCATAGCAACTGAGCACGGCATAAGGCTGCAGCCACATATTCAGCCTCAGCAATAGACAAGGCTACTAAATTTTGTTTCTTTGTGGCCCAAGACACAAGGCAGGAGCCCAAAAAGTGAGTAATGCCTGAAGTACTTTTCCTGTCAACCAGGAAACCTGCATAATCAACATCAATAGATCCTACAAGGTAGAAATTACTACCTTTAGGATACCAAAGGAACAAATCAGTGGTGCATATCAGATATCTAAAAATTCTCTTCATTGCAGTTAGGTGGGACTCCTTTGGATTTGCCTGAAACCTAGCACATAGTCATACACTGAACACAATATCAGGTCTGCTGGCAGTGAGATATAATAGAGACCCAATCATCCCTCTGTATAGCTTCTGATCAACGGATGAAACAGGTTCATCCACATCTTATTTTGTAGTTGTGGCTATAAGGGTGTCTATTTCCTTTGAGTCTTCCATTTTAAATTTATTGAGCAATTCTTTCACATACTTCTGTTGATGGATCATCGTTCCATTTGAATTTTTCTTGATTTGCAAGCCTAAGAAGAAGTTTAGCTCACCCATCATACTCATCTCAAACTCACTCCCCATAAGTATAGCAAACTCCTTATCTAAATTTTTCAGAAGTCGCCCCATATATGATATCATCCACATATATTTGCACAACCAGGAGTTCTTTACCTTTTTCCTTTAAGAACAAGGTACTGTCAATTTTACCTCATTTGTATCCATGTTCTAGCAGGAGTTTTGATAGACGCTCATACCATTCTCTTGGTGCTTGTTTGAGACCATAAAGAGCCTTGTAAAGTTTGTATACATGGTCAGGTGACTCCTTGCTTTCAAAACCTGGAGGTTGTCTGACAAATAAATCTTCCTTCAGATAGCCATTGGGGAAGGCACTCTTAACATCCCTCTGATGGAGAGTGAATTCCATGTGTGCAGCAAATGCTATAAAAATCCTGATTGCCTCCAGTCTTGCCACAGGAGCAAAGGTCTCATCATATTCAATTCCCTCTTCTTGACTGTATCCTTGAACAACCAGTCTAGCCTTGTTTCTTGTAATAGTTCCATCCTCATCAAGGTTGTTCCTGAAGACCCACTTTGTGCCAATCACTTATCTGTCTAGTGGTCTGGATACCAAGTTCCACACTTGACTTCTTTCAAATTGATTCAGCTCTTCTTGAATGGCATTTACCCAGTCAGCATCCTGTAGAGCTTCACCAATGTTCTTTGGTTCCATCAAGGATAGAAAGGCATTAAACGCACACAGATTTTTCAAGGAGGATCTTGTTTTGATTCCAGATGTTATATCAGTTATGATGTTCTCAAGAGGGTGAGAACTCTGATATGTGTGTGGTTTGAGAACCAACTGTTGACTTCTGGATAGTTCCATGGTGTCATGTTGTTGTGGAACAGGATCAGGGCCAAGGTTCACATGTTGAGTTCCCCCCGTCTTGTTGCTTGGGGTAGTTGGACCTGGTCCATCACCTATTCTATCTTTCATGTTTGCTTTAATGTTTTCACTGCTTCTCACCAGTCCAAGCTCCTCATCTCCTGGTTCATGTCTCTCAACAAGAGTGTTAGTTTCATCAAAAACAACATGTACACTTTCTTCTACACACATAGTTCTTTTATTATACACTTTATAAGCTACGCTATGTGATGAATATCCCAAGAATACTCCCTCATCACTTCTGGGATCAAATTTTCCTAGGGAATCTTTCCCATTGTCGTGCACAAAGCACTTGCATCCGAAATCCCTAAGGTGGTATATGTTGGGCTTTCTCCCTTTAAGTAATTCATAAGGAGTTTTCTCTACCAGAGGCCTAGTCATGCATCTATTTATTATATAGCATGCAATGTTTATTTCTTCTGCCCAGAAGCTATGAGGTAGTTTTCTAGAAGGAAGCATGGTTCTTGCCATATCTTCAAAAGTTCTATTCTTTATTTCAACAACCTCATTTTGTTGTGGGGTTCTAGGGGTAGAAAAATTGTGATTGATACCATGTTCATCACAGAACTCAGCAAACTTTGCATTCTCAAATTTAGTACCATGATCAGATCTTATTGATGCTAGTTGATTTCCTAACTGATTTTGAGTTTTATTAACAAGTGAGGTGAACATATCAAATGCTTCATCCTTAGATGTCAGAAATAAGGTCAAAGTGAACCTTGAATAGTCATCAACTAGCACCATTACATATTTTTTACCACCTCTGCTTAGAGTTCTAATAGGACCACATAGGTCCATATGAACCAGTTCCAACGTCCTGGTGGTACTGACCCTTTTCTTACTTTTGAAAGAAGATCTTACCTGATCCATCCTTGCACATGCCTCACAAACTTTTTCTTCCTTGAACTTAATGTTAGGAAGCCCTACCACTAAGTCTTTAGAGACTAGTTTGTTTAGCTGATTTAGACTTGTGTGACCAAGTCTTTTGTGCCACAGGAGGGGATCATCGTCCAACACACTTAGGGAAGTTAGTTCATTTTCAAACATTGTGGACAAGTCTATGACATAGATGTTATTCATTATTTTTCCCTGCAAAACGATCTTGTTAGTAAACAGGTTAATCACAAAACATTTTGTGGAAGTAAAGGCAACCAGGTTATCTCTGTCACACAGTTCTGACACACTGGTCAGGCTATATTTCAAGCCATCTATCAGATACACATGTTCAATGGATCGTGTGTCATCCTTACCTACCTTTCCAACCCTAATAATTTCACTTTTCTTTCCGTTACCAAAGGATACATTTCCTCCTTTGAGACTTTCAAGTGAAAGGAATTGTTCCATGTTCCCTGTCATATGCTTTGAGCAGCCACTATCCAACTACCAAATTTGGCTGCCTCCTCTCACTTTAACCTACAAAAAGGAATCAGGGGTTAGTTTTAAGAACCTAAACTAGTTTGGGTCCTTTTCTATGAGAGAATGGATGAATCAAGCTTCTTCTAGCCCAATTTGGTAGCCAATTTTTCCTTTTAACAAAAGTCTCATTTCTTCGACTAGCCTGCTCCTTTGCAGTACACTCAATATTGTAGTGGCCAGTCTTACCACAATGAGTGCAGATTTTATTCTCAGGGAGAGTGAGATACTTTCTTTTGGGATCCCGCTTGGGAAATTGAATCCCAAAGCCAATCCCTCTCTGGTTGCTACATCTTATCTATTAGTTTTCCCATATTTTCTTCTAACATGATATGAGAATGATCAACAACCTTTTTACTGGATCCTAGCTTTAGCTTTAAGTTTTCAGATTTTAGTTATAGAATCTCAGTTTCGAGTGGATAAATATGGTTCAACAAGACATTTTTTTTTTCAGATTCACTAAGTCTGATTTCCAGGTTCATGCATTTTGCTTTTATCATTTCACATTCTGTAGAGAGTTGTTCCTTCTCTTTGGTTGTTTCTTCGAAATTATCCATGAAATCAAGTAGCAAATCAGAGAGTTTTTCCTTAGATAGGAACTTTATTTTATTTTTAACAAGGGAGATACTTACCTCTGGTTCTTCATGTGATTCCTCATCGGATTCTCCAATTTCCATGAGCGCCTGATCTTCACTCTCACCATCTTCTGATTCTTCATCTGAACTTCCCCCCCAAGCAGCAACCATAGCTTTTGTTGTGGTTTTCTTGGGTTGGACATGTTCCTTCTTCCTATTCCTTCTTTCATATCTCTCATTTTTCCATTCCACTTCCTACTGAGGACAGTTCTTGATAAGATGGTTATTTTTTCCACACTTGTAGCATCCCTCGTTGGTTGCTCTTTCTGGAGCTTTTTGTTTTTTATAATTTCCTCCTCTAGATATGCCCTTCTTCCTTATTAGAAAGTTTCTGAATTCTTTGGTAATCGTGGCCATCTCATCTTCCTCAAGATCTGCTCCCTCAGTGATTCTCAGTGCTAGACTCCTCTCCTTGTTTGGACCATCCATCCTTATTCTCTGCCTTCTAAGCTCATAGGAAGTAAGGTTTCCAATTAGTTCATCCAATATGAGGGTTGCCATATTTTTGGATTCCTAGATAGCAGTGATTTTGCTTTCCTAGGAGATTGGTAATAGCCTTGTCAGGATCTTCTCGACCCTGACCTCTTCAAGAATGAATCTACCAAGAGACTTAAGTTCATTTGTCAAAGTTGTGAACCTTGTGTACATCTCTTGGATTGTCTCTCCTTCGTTCATAGTGAAGTTTTCATATTGTGAGTATAGAAGAGTACCTCTTGATCTTTTTACCTGAGGTGTTCCTTCATGGGCTACTTGCAAGGTATCCCAGATTTCTTTGGCAGTGGTGCAGCTTTGGATTCTGCTATACTCGTCTGGACCTAGTCCACACACTAGCCACTTTATGGCCTTTGCATTCTTTTCCCATTTTTTCAGATCCTCAGCAGTGCAGTCAGCTCTTGTCTTTGGTACATCTATGCCTTCAACAGTCTTCATCATGGTAGCTGGAGGACCATCAGTGACTATGACCTAGAGTTCATAGTCTTCTCTAATCAGGTGGTCCTTCATCCTATTCTTCCACCAAGAGTAGTACTGGCCATTGAAGAGTGGTGGCCTTGCAGTTGATTGGCCCTCCCAGTTTCCAGGTGGTGCACTCATTTTTATATTTCCAAGGTGTTAACCTTTTCAAGGATAACCTGCTCTAATACCAATTGATGTTTTATACGACAATACCACACAAGAGGGGGTGATTTGTGTGATGTCCAATTTTTCGAGTGCTGTCTCAATAGAAGAACATGGTTCTTCTTGGTGTTCCAACTTCTACTAGTGCGGAATAATAAATGCAGTAAAGTAAAAACACAAATATTTTTACATGGAAAACACCTGGCTCAAAATGTGAAAAACCACGACCTACTCCTCAGTAGGATTTTCCCAAACTCTTCACTACAACTCTGAGCCAAATAGAATTTACAAAATGAACTCTTTTGTAAACCTAAGTACTAACTCTAATCCCTCTGTAGCAACCTAGCCTCTAGCTAATTGCGACAAGCTTGAAGTTAACTCTAACTTGAACAACGTGTAACTTTTATAATTGCTTCTAATAAAGCTGAAAGATACAATATTAAATCACCTACTACAACCAACTAGACTCGAAAGACAAATAGATGGAACTGGTTCTTCTAGCTGGTCAGTAGCCTTTGTATCGCACAAGGATTCTGCTTGCAAAATTTCTCTGGTAATTTTTCCTTCAGTTCTTGTTTCAATACTATGTGCGAATAAGTCTTTAGTAGGAATACTTCAACATTATATAGCGCCAGAAGTTAAGATGTTCTTGTTTAGTTCTAATGCAACTCTTCCTTGGTGGAAGAGTTTGTGTTTATCTCAACTTCCTTCCTTTATTTCTGTCCTTGCTGAACTCGAATTCTAACCCTTTATCACTTTGCAACCTTTTCGCATTAGGAGACAACCTCTTAGTTCATGGATAATTCACATATCACGTTTGTCTCATGTGTATGTACGATTCTTGTGCCAATTGGTTCGTTTGAGATGTTTGCCCTGATGGACCTGGTTCAACTGGGTAGTCATTTGTCAATCTTCAATACCATGAAGTGATTTGGGTCAACAGTTTCATATCCATTCCGCATCGCTAAACTCGGCCTCTTGTATAATCCTTAAGGAAGGGATCTCTAGTTCGGCAGGGATATTGGCTTCAGTACCATAGACCAGTAGATAGGAGTTGCCTTAGTTGACATACAAATTATGGTGCGGTAACCGAGCAAAGAAAATGGTAGCTTTTTGTTCCATTGCTTTGGGTTGTACACCATTTTCCTCAGTATCTTCTTGATGCTCTTGTTGGTTGCTTCTACAGCTCAATTCATCTACGGCTTGTATGTTATAGAGTTCCAATTCTTCATATTGAATGTATCACATATCACTTTCATCAGACCATAGGTTTAATTTGGCAGCATTGTCAGTAATGACTGACTCATGTACTCTAAATCGACAAAACAATACTATCCTGGACAAACTATGCTACGACCTTCTTAGTCACAGCCTTATAGGAAGCGGGTTCAACCCATTTTTTGAAGTAATATATTGCCACCAAAATGACCCTATGTCTGTTTGAAGCAGTGGGTCCAATTTGTCCGATGACATACATGCCCCAAGCAGAGAATGGTCATGGTGAAATCGTTGTGTTGAGTTCGTTTGGTGGCACTCGTATCATATCAGCATGTATCTGACATTAATGATACTTTTGAATATATTTGATGCAGTCTATCTCCATGGTCATCCACAAATACCCTGCTCATAATATCTTCTTGTCCAGAACGAACCCGTTCATGTGAGGTCTACAAGTTCCAGCGTGTATCTCTTCAAAAAATCTTGATGCCTCCTGGCATCGACGCATCACCGCAATCCCAAGTCATGATTCCTTCTATACAGAATTCTTGCGTTATGAAAGAAATGATTGGCAAATCTTCTAAGCGTGCGCTTCTGAGTGTGTGTAGAATTTTATGGGTATTCTCCTTTCTCCAAATACTCTTTTATATCGCAGAACCATGGTTTTCCGTCAAACGCTTAATCAACGTGAGCACAATAAGATGGCTGCTTGTGAATCTCTATTAGGATGGGATCAATTCTTGTCTGAATGTTGTATCATGAAGACAAGGTGGCTAATGCATCTTAAAAACCATTCTGGATCTTTGGAACATGCTCGAATTCTATCTTTGTGAACCTCTTAATCAGCTCTTGTACACAATGCAATTATGGAAATATTTTAGTGTTCTTGGTGGCCCATTCTCCTAGTACTTGGTGTACCAGTAGATCCGAATCTCCAATTACCAGAAACTCCAGGACATTCATGTCGACGACCAACTTGTGTCCGAAGATGCAGGCCTCATATTCCTCCATATTGTTGGTGCACGAGAACCTGAGCTCTGCGGATATAGGATATTGTTGACTAGTTTATGATACCAAGATAGCCTTAATGCCCACTCCCTTGAACTTTTCTGCTCCGTCGAAAAACATCCTCCAAATATCATGTGTGTCGGCAATATCTTCACCTACAAATTGCACTTCCCCGTCGGGAAAATACGTATTCAATTGTTCATATCCTCTATCTATGGGGTTCTGTGATAAGTGATCGGCCAATGCTTACCCCTTGACTGCCTTCTGAGTCACATAAATGATGTGGAACTCACTTAGCAATATCTACCACTTTTATATCTTATTTGTAGGCATGGGTTTTTTAAAGATGTATTTTTGTGGATCCATCCTTGATATGAGATATGTAGTGTATGCACAGAAGTAATGTCTTAACTTCTGAACTATCCATGTCAAGGCACAACATTTCGCTTCAGCAAAGAGTAACGGGCCTCATAAGGCATGAACTTCTTACTCAGATAATATATTGCCTTCTTTTTCCTCCCAGTTTAATCATGTTTCCCTAAATCACAACTAAAGGCTCCATCCAACAAGGACAAATACAACAACAAGGGTCTTCCTGGCTCTGGCGGGACCAACACCGGCAGTTTAGACAAGTACTCCTTGATTTTGTCGAAAGCTTTCTGATATTCTTCGGTCCAGTTCGTCACAACTTCTTTCCTCAACATCTTGAATATCGACTCACATATCATAGTTGACTGTGCTATAAAATGGCTAATTTAATCGAGGCGTCCCACGAAACTCATCAAATCTTTCTTGTTCTTTGGCGGTGGCAAGTCCTTAATATCTTTGATATTTGACAGGTCTAGATCAATACCACGGTAGCTGACGATGAAACCCCGCAACTTCCCAGTAGGGACTCTGAAAGAAAATTTTGTGGGGTTCAAATTCAAATTGTATTTTCAAATCTGTCGAAAAACTTCTTCATGTCTGCTATGTGATCTGAATTCCTTTCAGATTTGATGATAACATCATCCACTTACACCTCCATTTCCTTGTGTATCATGTAGTGGAAGAGAGTCATCATAGCCCTCACATAGGTAGCCCCATCATTATTCAAACCAAATGGAATCATTTTGTAACGATATATCCCCATGGTGTGATAAAGATTGTCTTTTCAGCGTCCTCTTCGTCCATCCAAATCTGGTGGTATCATGGGCTTTGATTTTCTTGGTAACCTCATATATGTTCATACTCATATCTGGCTTGACTTTTCTACGCTTCTGCTTTACCAGCGGACACATGGGGTTAGTAGGTAGTTTGTGAGCTACTACGGATGTGCTTAGCCCAGTCATGTCATCATAGGACCATGCAAAAATATCCTCATATCCCTTTAGAAACATGATGTATTCTTCCTTATCTAACGGTGATAGATGAATGCTTATGTGATTTTCTTTGACTAATTCAGAATCCCCTAAGTTAATTGCCTCAATTTCTTCCAAGTTCTACTTTGGTTTGTTCTCAAAATTATCTAATTCTTTGACAATTTCCTCAGGTATTATATCATCTTCCTAACCATTTTCCTGTTGTTGTGTTGTCTCATTACATGTCACTGTCGTAGTTTCATCAGAATATGTAATAATTACTTTGAAAATAATGTATACAGATAATAATAAATACAAAAAGTAATAATGCATTAACAAAGCTTAAAATTTTCAACAAGTACGACTCGATGGATCAAGTAACTATTTCAAAACTAAAATCTCAAAATGTCTTAAATGCTCAAAAGCAGTTTAAAAATAAGTCATGCTAATTCTGTCAGGCTACCTAGGTACTCGGCGAGCCCAAGACGGTGCAATGGTCCAGTTCTTAAGAACAACTCCTTCTCCCAATGTCTTAATAGTAAGGTCTTCCTCCTCCTCCTTCTCTAAAATTGCACTGCAGTCCATGTCTTCCTCTTTCATAAATAGCGTCCTCATACTGGCCAAAATCATGTCTTCCTCATATCCCTAAATCATGTCAATCAATCTGGCATAATGTCTGGTGCAATGGTGGTATGGGTTGTTCCGCCAGATAGTAATCGGTGCGCCACAACTGTGTCATATCCTAGTACTCTTGCATGGTATATTCATATCTGAGCCTAAAGGTCGTGCCATGATATTGTGGTCGTATTGGTTCTATGATCTCCTGAAACTTTCTGCCAAAACTTTACATGGTTCATATTCGAACCACATCAATATGCTTTCTACCTTATCACTCCACAATCAATCCTTCTCAATTGCGTTTACGCGCTCAATGCAGTGGTATGTTTCTCCTCCCAATTTCCTCTTGTTTTCGATGACTGGAACGGTCAGGTTGATGTAGATAGGGTTTCTTTTGTCTCCATTAATGATCATCTCCTGATGATTCCACCTAAACTTCAAAACCCGGTGCAGGGTAGAAGCGACTACCCCAGCTGCAAGTATCCATGGTAGTCCCAACAACAAGTTGTATGTGGCAGATATATATATATATATATATCACTTAGAATTCGACAACAAACCAGGTCAGGCCCATATGTAGATCAATGATGATTTCTCCAATAGTGGTTCTCTGAGATCCATCGGACACCTTCACATTCATGCTTCCCATCTGTATCTCATGCAAGACTTTACCTAATATTATTAGATTGGTCAGTGGGCATATGTTCGGGGTCGAACCTCCATCTATCAGGACCCTGGCAACGAACTTGTCTTCAAATTGCACAGTGATATGCAATGCTTTGTTCTGGATCAACCCTTCTAGCGGTAACTCATATTCGTGGAAAGTAGTTTTGTGACTCTTCAGCACTTGTCCGACCATGTTAGCCATCTCCTCGCTAGTGATACTGGGGAGCACATAAACATCCCTTAACACTTTCATCAAGGCATTCTTGTGAGCGTCTGAATTTTACAACAGTGACAAAATGGATATCTCGGCGAGTGTCTTGTTCAGGTGATAAACAATACAGTATTCCCTCGCTTGTACCTTCCTCCAAAGATCCCAGTTCTTGTCTCAACAACATGTGGCTTAAATGTAGCTTCTTTGCTTGTTCTTCCAATATTCTCAAGTGTATAAACTCTGCTAGTTCTAGTCATACCTTGCACATCATCTCTCTCTTCCATCTTGGATTTTCCTTTTCTTCTTTCCTCTATAACATAATCCCATGGTACATCATCAGACTTATAAGACAATGTGGGAACTACCATCACAATGAATGGTGTAGCTACCTCGACTTCAAATGGTGCATGTGTTTCCACCACAGTTTGTGAGAGGATGACATGAGATTTTTTAGAAGCATCCCCCTCTCGAATAAATCCAATATATCCAATTCCGCATTATTTTCTATTACACTCACTCCCTCTCCCCTGTGATTTGGGAGAGGGTTATTACAGACATTCAGTGCGACTTTCTTTGCCTATATAACCTTGGTTTTGAGCAGTGTCTAATCATGTCCTTTAACATGCAATATTCTTGAATGGTGTGAACCTTCATACCTGAGTGATAGGCACAAGTTTTAGTTTGGGGTTAACCAACTGGGAAAGGTTCTAATAAGCAACCACAGGAATATGGGTGACTAACCAGCGGGCTTCAGTCTCTCATACAGTTGGGCTGTGGGTTCAGCGATTGGGGTGTATTGTAAGGGAGCTCCTCAGTCAAACTTTGGTCGTGGCTTTGGGTAATATTTGGTGGGAGGGCAGAGGTGAAGTATTATATGTATGGTAGGTGGTGGCGGGGTATTGGTATTTTGGAGGTGAGGCCTGATATGGGAGTTGAGGTGTTTGGTATGTAAGAGAAGACTTAGGCCATTGGCTAACATCATGACACCCACTTCCTTTTTCTTTGAGATGCCCTCTGATTGCAAGGTTTTGTTTGTGGCTTGCAGTGCCTCTAAATTAGTCACTATCCAGCTCTTGATTCCTTGTTCTATCCTTTCTCCTAACTTGATCATGTCTGAGAACGTGTGATTCTCGAAAACCATCAGCCGTTCATAGTACTATGGGTCTTGAGCTCTTACAAAAAATTTGTTCATTTGTTCTTCTTCAATTGGTGGCAATACCTTGGCGCCCTATGTTCTCCAACGTGTAGCATACTCACAGAAGTTTTTTCTTGGCTTCTTCTTGAGGTTTTGAATATAGAAAATGTCTGGCGCATTCTCTTTATTAAACCTGAATTTTTACATAAAATATGATGCCATGCTCACCTAATTTTCCCACTTCTCCGGTAAGACTTTGCATGAACAATTTAATGCGGATTTGTTCATTTTTACCACTCCTACAAGCTTGTCGCAGTAAGTTCTCAGATGCAGTTTCTGATCACCGGTGCTATCAAACATCTCAAATTTGGGAGGTTTGTAACCCTCTGGCAATTCTACATCTGGATGGATCCACAAATCTTCGTAGTTTAAACCTTCAACACCCTTCCCGCCTTCAATACTTTGTACTCTCCTTATCAGTTTCTTGAGTTCTTCTTCCATGTTTTAAATGAACATGTCCTTCTCTGTCGGCTCTGGTATATATAAGGTTTGTTGCAGGGTGTGGGGTATGGTTTCCACATATATTGCGTTTCATTGATGAGTTCCTAGAACTTGAGTATATGAGTGATCATTGATTGAGGTTTGAGGGGGATTAAGGGTAGGTTGTGGTGCATTTTGAGGAGTGCAATAAGTACTGGTTTACGAATATTAGGCCTAGTGAGGATGGTGTTGTTGAGGGGTTTGCATTGGTGGTGGTTAAGGTTTTGGGGATGTGTGGGATTGTGATACTTGTACGTTTCAAGAGGATTCGGAGATATGGGTAATGGATTTTATTTTTGTGTCTTTTCTGGTGGTGTTTCGTTCTGAGTGGTTGCATTTTGCTGGTCGATGTCAGGAATATTTAGGGTAAGGGATAGTTAGGAAAGATTTCGGACATGCTCAAGCTCACCCTGCAGCTCCAGGATTTTCTGCTCCAAACGTAAGACAAACTCATTCTGTCCCAGCGTACTTTTCCCATCTAAGGATTCAAAATTCTCGGCCATGGCAGCATTGTCTTTTCGAATACCACTTAAATCATCCATCTCCCCTTTGCCTTTGCCTTTACTTTTTGGGTTGCTAGGTAGAGGAGGAGGTGGAGGACCTCTGGATATGGTGTGGTAAGCTGATGATTTGCCAGAATGCACGAACCAACCTTTTGGAATGGAAATAACCAAAAGAAATAAAAACAAAAGGTAACCAAGTTAGTAAGACGAAGTGAAAGAGTGTTTGGACTATTTAGACATGTATCATATAAGTTTATGCAATAATTCGCGTCCTAACTTTAGGGACCTCATTGTTCCTGAGGTAGGCGTAAGAGACACATAGACTTGGAGAAAATTCATGCCAACATTTGCCTCATTTCATTAGTGTGACAATAAGAAAAATCAATGTTTCACTAAATCAACAATAATAATGAAATCACTAATGGGATTAAGACTTAATCTCCTAACATACTTGGTCCTTGAAGGACCTTATCCATGCTTGGCTCTCTTGACCCCATCAATCACATTCCCTAGATCATGCATGTCCAGTAGCATGTAAGCCTTTTCCATCGTCCCTCCAACATCATCGTCCATGCTTTGACAATCCCAAAGCCTCTTTCTCAAATTCCCTTCCAGCTCTATCAATCCTTGCTCTATATATTCTAACCTCTCAGCCAACTTATTAGAAATTTACTTCCATTCCCTTTTCGCCCCATGTTCACTTGTTCAAGATGCTTAGCTTCGGACTCGAACACCCTTTTGCATAGCATCATATACTTCACATGTGCTTCAGCCAACTCATCTACGATCCCATCTTTTAGATTGACTCCCGGTTTGACATCCCAGCTATATCATCCTCCAACCATGAAAGATAGTAGTACATATGACTGGCTTGATACCTGTCTTGTTTAATTGCCTCTCTTTCTACAATGGTCTTTTGGTTCCACATGTGCTGCGCTTCAAATTTGAATGGGATGGCATCCCCTTTGAAATCTGCCTTATACTGAACCATATTGGAAGGTGGGGGTATGACTTGTATCCTTCCAGCCTGCCTCATTACCCTTATAGGAACGTAAGGGTCGATGCCCTGCAACACGATCATTATTAAGTGAGTAGTTTCTTTGGATCTGATAATGAACTCACTACTGGGAAACCATTCAAACATCTAATGCACTTGCTCATCTGTCAGGCTGCTGAAGAAATGCACCCAGCCTACATCATTTCCAGGCTTTGCAAACCTGTCTAGAATGAATGTCATTTTCTTTGAATGATGATTGGCTATCATTTAATTGTCTTAGTAGAAGCTCTTGGCGATAATCACCCCTCTAGAAGTGTTCAATAAGTCAAACTTGTAGTAAGAGTTACAACCCTCAAAGTGTCCGGACCCATGCTTTCACCGATCTAAAGCACGGTACATCTCGGCTAAGATCATCGGGATGATAGTGTAGTTTTGTCCCTCGATACCCTCCATTAAGGTCCTAATGACCATGGCTAATGGAGTATGAATTCTTCTTCCTTGCATCAAAGAGATCAACAAACCTAAGAAAACAACTGTGAAAATATAAACCCGGTTATGCACCCATCCAAAGAAGTAATGATTTTCTCCTAATGATGAAGGAGATTTGATTTGTTGTGCCCAAAATGCTCATAGAGAAATTAAGAAGGAATGTATGATTTCTTCAGAAATATCATTTCATCATTCTTCTTAACACCCAACATTTCACAAAAAACCGCGTGGATTGCGATTCTCCGGCACCAATAATTCTGGACTATCCCATGATAAATTGGCGAGACCCCTGTTTCTTCCAGTAGAGTAGTCATTTCTATATTCCCAAATCGGAAGACAACTCTCTTCTCATCCCAGAATATGGTAGCAACCGCTATAATTTTTCTATTTCGTTGAATGTTCAACAAAAATGCCAGGTTACACAATATCCTTCTCACATGATTTCTCTCACAAGGTGCAAGGTCATTCCACCAGTCAATTAGCAAAGTCGGGATATTCTGGACCATATGGAACATAGGGATTTCGTGCTTTATTTTCTGCAAACAAATAACAGTTAGCCTTTTCCCCCTCCAGATTCGACTATTTACGCAATACAGATCCGCATTTTGACACATTTATCTCCAAGTAATGCACATAGTATCATGATATCATTTGGGATTATGGAAACCTCGTTGGACTTTGGACAAGGTTAATCTAAGTTGGTTTTTATGTCAATAAAGTCTCAATTCGTACTAGGTTTAGCATTATGCATGTACATTTCAAATCAGAGTATTGTTTTCTAGAGAGGCCTAGACTAGTACTCTTAAGTGGACAACTGGAGAGGGAAAGGAACGGGACCGTCGACTGCACCACTAATCAACTAGTCTATGCAAATAAGCCTTTCCGATTTAAAAGTTTATCTCTTTTAGGAAAGTGCATACACTCATGCAAAATAGTAACATGTTTCCAAAGATGAAAGTGTGTAAAAACAGTAATTAATGTGATACAGATTAACATGAGAAAGAAAAGAAAAAAAAGGAAAGACAAAAGAGGGAATTCAGCTTAGCTCATGAAAAGGTTTAACAACGTAGTGAAGAAAACAGGGAGATAAGAAAGGGAGAGACATAATATAGTAGACTTAAACAAGATGGAGGAAATAGAGAGAGGACATACATATCATAGAAATAAAGGGAAACATAGAGGAGATGTTCATGTCATAGCGATTTAGACAAATAAAGGAAAATAAGGGAAAGGATGCACATATCACCAATAATCAACATAAGTAAACTTCGTTATTGTAAGAGCCTAAATGTAAATTCCCAGCAGAGTCTCAATGTTGTCTTGCCCCATTTTTCTCGCAAAAGCGAGTTTCGACACGTGACAACTCTTTTAAGATGGGTATTAAAAGAGATGAGTCGCCACCTAATGATTTAAGGTTCGTTAGTGAAACTATTTTCAAAGATATCTTATTAGAACTAGTATATGTCACCAGAGATCGGGTAAGGGTCCAAATTACCTCTAAGAGAAGGGGTTAGGCACTCTTCGAGGTCCACAACTGTGGGTCCCGGTCAAAATTCACATTATGTGTAATATTGATTATAAATGTCCTATTTGATCATATAATAGAGGGAAGACAAAGAATTTAAATGTTCTATTATAAATAAAGTGTAAAGAGAACCGGACAACAATTACGCTATATAGATAATCAGTACAAGTCTTTAGAGTTTACACGGTATAACTTAATTGTTCTAAATTCAACGACTGAGTATGAACAAATAATCATATAAACAAGAGGGAGGGTCCTATGTTTTTTAGCCTAAAGGATCACCCCATGCAACATAAATAATTCCTTGCAACTCCTTTAGGGTAGGGTTTCTCGTATTATTCATCGGACACAGACTATCATCTCCTTCTACACAATTACTATGTTAAAATTATTTACCTGAAGCGTTCTAATTCAATTCTAAACCGCGTCCTATGTGTGCACTACCCGTCCCATGCCTATGGTCCAGGGAGGCTTTGGACTTGCTATTTGGGTGGTTCTAGACTTTACTTAGGATGCTCAAAAATGATAAAACTAGTGCATATTCAAAACATATAGGACTTCACATAAATGAAAGAAAAGGATCTACTTAACCCCCACACATAAGCAGCAAATGCACGCGGTAGATTTAGGCAGTGAACGAGTTCAAAGTTCAGAAAAATTATAGTTGTTAAGTCCTATGAGTATGGTTCCTAGGTGATTCTGATTTCAAGCATCGTAACAGTAGTGCAGCTTTAAACAAGCAGATATGCAGATTAAAGCATTACAAACCTATAGGCATGATATCTAAATATTGCGCAATGAGGCAACACAACAACTTCGAGATCCCATAATTAACAGCTTCTTATGCGAGTGACAATATCTTATAGGCAGGATTTCTATCAGTTGATAGACGCAATTGATTTTATAAGAATTTATCCTTATAGGCATGATTTATATGTATGGTAACAAAGTGAAGTGACAAAGTAGTTAATTAATTACTTAAGACCCTCTAGTCTTGATATCCGAATGGACATCGTACTAAAACAATAGAGGTGACTGATTGATTAGTTGAAACCCTTTAGAGATAGTGTCTAAATGTGTGTTAGCAAAACATATGTTCTTGATACCTAATTTTTCCCTCACACTTTTTCAAATAGTATATATACTTTCAAAATATCATCTTTTGCATCATTATTTAATTTATAGACGTTATACAAGTATTTGATATAATTTTAGAATTTTTAAATTGATTTCCTTGCATTTGAATTACTTGATTATTTTTAGTTAACCCCTTAAATCATTTTGTGATGATTTAACCATCCCACTCTATTATTTACATCCACATATGTGTTCTATAATATGTTACTTCATTTTATATAATTACATTTGCACTTTTGTGCCAAATACGTAATTTTGCAATATTAGCCTATATTTTACAATAAATTGCATTCATCATTTTCTTTAAGGTCAAAATATCTTTTTTATGTTTTTATAATTTTCAACTATTGTTTAAAAGTATTAATTTGCATAAATAGTTGTCACGCCCCAAAATCGAGGAGCGAGACCGGCGCCTAACCGGATGAACCCGGTCAAGCGGACCTGGATTGCCTTTCCTACCCAACACATTACCCCGTGTTCATAATATACAATATTCCATAGGAAGTATAAAATTAAAAATTGAGCATGGATTTACAACTTAAGTTCATTTCTTGCTTAAAATTTAGCAGTTGATAATCCCAAAGACATACACGTTACATACAACATTTCCAATACGATCCACGATCACGAGTGAATACAACTGCCGCCCAAAATATACATGTACAAAACCCACCTCTTGTCTACGGAGCCTCTAAGAGTACTAAGAGTTTACATAGACTTGCCGGTAACAAGGCCCGAGCTATAGTCCACACACGGCCCCGAGAGGAAATGGGGCTCACCGAAACTGCTGAAGAGATGAAGAGGAGGCACCACTAACGACGGGCTGAGCTACCAGCTATGGAACCACCTATATCCATATAAAAGATGTAGCGCCCCCGGCAAAAGGGACATTAGTACCATGGAATACTACTAGTATGTATGAACAAGCTTTACTCCAAGTAAAATCAAACAATACACATATAGGAGACAGTCAAAGGAACCAAACAAATACTACACAGAGATACAAGAAACACAAATGAGAGTTCAAATATTTCTTATTTCCATCGTTCTCCTGTTGCAGCGCGCAACCCGATCCCACCTTACAATCATATCCCCCCTTATTCCTTCTGTTGCAGCGTGAAACCCGATCCCACCATACAATTTTGTTGTGGCGTGCAACCCGATCCCACTGTATAATTCTGTTGTGGTGTGCAACCCGATCCCACCGTACAATTCTGTTGCGGCGTGCAACCCGATCCTACAGTATAATTCTGTTGCGGCGTGCAACCCGATCCCACAGTATAATTCTGTTGCGGTGTGCAACCCGATCCCACCTTACAATCAAATTACTCCCTTATTACTTCTATTGCGGCGTGCAACACGATCCCACCTTACAATCACATTTGATAGCAACATCAACCAATCACTTCAATAACAAGGATTTTCATCACCAAGAATATACATTCGTAACAACCAAATAACCATGTGAAATCAAGGCCATAGTAATCGTCACCAAACAGTGGGTCATATACGGCATACCATCAACACATAGTCCAATTAGATAAATCCCCTTTTCCTTTCCATCACTTGCTACACATCATTTAGCACTTAGATACATTCAACAATTTGTTTCGTCATAATTTCTTTCGTTTTGCAACACATCCTCTCATACCGATGTATTTCAATATTTAATGAGCTTTGCACATGATGGAATATGCACAAAAAATCACCTTTTCACAATCTCATATAGCACGGTGGCATGGTAATCAACTTGGATAATTAGAGAAAATCTTACGCCTCAACACATTAGGACAATCGATTCACATATGCATATGCCAGAAACTCATACCGAAAGCTCGGACATCAATAAGGTGACTCTACGAAGATTAAAGTTAGCCATACATACCTTGAGTCGAAATTTCCCCTTTAATATCTATTTTCAACCCACCGAACCTTCTATTGCCTCCAATCTAATTTACAAGATGCCATGTTTAGACTTAAAATTAGAAATCATGAACTCATTTGGGAATTTTACCAAACACTATGTGATCCCTTAGATTAACTAGCCCCTTTTTACTGAAATATTTCCCTAGCTTACTTCCCTTTGCTAGATTATGGTAGATTAGTCACATGCATGCAAGGTCGTAGCTTTTATCGTCAAGAACCAATTCATGTGTTCCATTTTTAACCAAAACCTGATAATTTGGGGAAATGGGGTGACGACTTACCTCCTATGGTAAAGAAGATGACGACCACTCGATTACTTCCAGGCCTGAGTAGAGATAGAGAACCAATTTGGGGATGATGTGGACTTCTCTCACTAGAACCCACTCTCACTTCTCTCTATTTTAATCAGATAGCCTTTAAAAATGAAGGGGAGGGGTGTTTATTAAAATGGGGTTCAGGTTTTAAAATTAGAAATTAGAAGACCCGAAGCAGGTATGCGGTCAGAATGCGATCGCATTCCTGTTATGCGGTCCGCATAACTGTCGCATAAGTATCCTTCAGCTAGGCCAAAAATAGAAGCAGACTGCCCAGGTATGCGACCACTATGCGGTCCGCATACCTGTTATACGATCGCATAGTGCGTCGCATAACTCCCTCCGCAAAAATCAAGGTGCAAGAATGCGACAACTATGCGGCCCGCATTCGTGAAATGCGATCGCATTCTAGGCCGCATAGCTATCCTCAAAATGGATAGCAAACTGTCCAAGTATGCGACCACTATGCGGTCCGCATACTTGATTTGCGATCGCATAGTGGACCGTAGTCCTGGGGTACTTTTTACTCAACAAAGGTCCATTTCAAGAATTTCTACAGTTATAACCACATGGGAACCCATTCGGGCATTATTTTAGACTTGAAATTTTACGGGTCTTTACAATAGTATGTTTATATTGTTATTTAATTATTTAATTAAATAATTTCCCCTTAATTTCTTACTTTAAAATCTAGCTCAAATTAGTTTTTATTTTTGGAAAAATTAAGTTCCAAACAAGTGAGCCCAACCCCAAGTTTCCTTGGCCCAAACCAAACTACCCCTTTTGTTTCAACCCGATATGGATCCATTTATTCGACCCGCCCCACATCGCTTTAATCACGATCGTTGATCTCAGATGATCAACGGCCAATAATAATCCCTACCCTTTCCTTATACCCCTTTACCCTGAAACTCTAACCCATTCCCATCTAAACAGCCACCTCTAAAACCTCTCCATTCTCTCATCTCCACTCTCGCACTAAACCCTCGCCAACCGTGGATATCCTTTCTTATTCTTTCTTTATACGCGTCCATACGCGGGTTTTACTTACCTTTCTTGCTACTATTACTCATTTATGGTAACTTTCATTGCCATTGCGCTTATTTCAAGCCCGATTCTCACAAATCAATCTTTGATTCTATGGTTCTGGGTGCTATTGCGGTATCATACACTAAAGAAGAGAAAAATCTCTTGTATATGGTATATCTCCGTTGATTCTTTCGTGATTTGGTCTTGTGAATGATTTGCCCTGAGTTCGATTCCAACAAGGATTTGGATTCCGATTCTTCTTTTACTGGTTCTATTATAGATTGCATGTGATATTTTCTTTCCTCCTGTAGGTTTAATTGATTGATTTCCTTGTTTGTTCGTCTTAATTTGAACACTATATAAACCCCTCCTAAATTTCCCCTTTGGACAGACCTTAATCGCTAAAAACTACTACTGTCTTTCTCATTCTTTCTTGTCTTATACTATTATGAGGATCAATCATTTAGCCGGCGGAAAGCTAAGTCCACCGTATTCTGTCAACCTTCCTCTAGTGCAAGCACAGATCGGGGTACGTTTTGAGGCTCTTGTGAACTCTGAAGCAATTTGGGTTTTTTCATCACTCTCTTGCAATTCCTTCTATTCCTAAGATTCTGAGTTTCTTGTTCTTTATTCGTTTGTTTGCAACTGGTGAGTGCCTTGTACCCTCGTAATTCTACTCATTTCTGTTTGTGCTTATCTTATGTGCATTACTATTGTCCAGATTTCTCTAAGTTAAATTTAAATTATGCCATTTTCATATACGATTCTGCTTATTTTAGCGTTACTTTATAGTTCCCTTAGCTCCAATTATGTGCAAGTCTCGATGTTAACTCATATATGTATAGCTAAGTTGATTTATGGTGTCTGCCTGGTACGTAATTGAAACCTAATTGATGGTTGTTGAACCTCCTTGTGAGGATATATTCTTGCTCAAAATTGCTTCTTCATATTGAATCCTTTGTGCCTAATTTGCTATTTCTCCGAAAGTCACGCCTAAATGCTTAACTTAATATGCTATCAGGTCAAACCTTAATGATCATCATGTTTACTTGTTGCTTATTCTGAGTTTGGTTTCTTGCCTTGTTCTGCACTACCATGATAACCAACTAATGTGTTCTAATAGCTTAAATGTGACCAGTTACTAATTGTGTGACAGCAAATTATGAGTTAAATGTGTGTTCTATGTTTGATTCAATCCCGGGTAGCTTAACATTACTTATAGTCTATAAGATGCACTGTAGCATCTAGTCCCTTTTTGTAACAATCTGGTTGCTGACCACCCATGTCACTGCATAGTTTTGAAGATTGACAAAAGGCTGACCAGTTGAACCAGGTCCATCGGAGCACGCAAACTTGACCTGACGAGTTGGCACACAAACCTTATATGCATAGGAGATGAATGCGATTGTGAAGTATCAATGAACAAGAAGAGTATATTCTAATGCGAAAAGGTTGCAAATTGATGAAAGAATAGAAGTCGAATTCAGTAAGGACAGAAACGAAGGAAGGAAGTTGATTTTGATAAGAACTTGTTCTCCCAGTAAGGATTGAACTGGAATTGGAAGACAAGCTCAACGACTGACTCTACAAATACTTGATGTATTTCTACTGGAAAAAAAGAGACGCACAAAGCTGAAATGAATCAAAATATGAAAGAAAAATTCCCAGAGTTATTTTTGCTAGCAAAATCATTGTGGGATGCAAAGGCTACAGTTCAACTAGAAGAACTAGTTTCATCAGATTGATTATTAAGTCTAGTTGATTGTAGTAGGAGCTTTAATATTGTATGTTTTCAGCTTTCATAGAAGCAATTGTAATAGATATGTATTGATCAAGTTAGAGTTAACTTAAGGTGTGTAGAAATTAGCTAGGGGATAGTTACTACAAAGGGTTAGAGTTAACCCTTAGGATTACAAAAGATTTTATTTTGTAAGTTCATTTGGCTCAGAATTTTTAGTGAAGAGTTTAGCAAATCCTACTGAGGAGTAGGTCGTGGTTATTTCACCATTTGAGCTAAGTGTTTTCCACGTAAAAATCTTTGTGTTTTTACTTTACTGCTTCTTATTATTCCGCAACAGTAGTAGTTGGAACACCAAGAAGAACCAGGTTCTTCTACTGAGACAGCACCCAAAAATTGGGTACCACACAAAGTAACATATCTTCTTGTGTGGTATTGAAGTCTAAAACAACAATTGGTATCAGAGCAGGTTATCCTTGAAAGGCTAACACCTTGGAGAAGATAAAGATGAGTGCACCACCTGGATATTTGGAAGGTCAATCAACTGCAAGGCCACCACTCTTCAATGGCCAGTACTACTCATGGTAGAAAAATAGGATGCAGGATCACCTAATTGGGGAAGACTATGAACTCTGGGACACAGTCACTGATGGTTCTCTAGCCACCATGATGAAGACTGATGAAGGTATATATATACCAAAGACAAGAGTTGATTGCACTGCTGAGGATCTAAAGAAATGGGAGAAGAATGCAAAGGCCAAAAAATGGCTAGTATGTGGACTAGGTCCAGACGAGTACAACATAATCCAAACTTGTATCACTGCCAAGGAGATTTGGGACACCTTGCAAGTAGCCCATGAAGGAACACCTCAGGTAAAAAGGTCAAGAGGTACTCTACTTTACTCTCAGTATGAAAACATCACTATGAAAGAAGGATAGACTATTCAAGAGATGTACACAAGGTTCACAACCTTGACTAATGAACTGAAGTCTCTTGGAAGAATCATTCTTGAAGAGGACAAGGTTGAGAAGATCCTAACAAGGGTCTTGCCTATTTCTTGGGAAAGCAAAATCACTGTTATCCAGGAATCTAAAAATATGGCAACCCTCATATTGGATGAGCTAATTGGAAACCTCACTGCCTATGAACTGGAGAAGGCAGACAATGAAGATGGATGGCCCAAAAAAGGAGAGGAGTCTAGCCCTAAGAATCACTGAGGGAGCAGAGCTGGAAGATGATGATATGGCCATGATCACCAAAGAATTCAGAAACTTTCTCAGGAGGAAGAAAGGCATCTCTAGAAGATGAAACTACAACAAATCAAAGGCTCTAGAAAGACCAACCAATGCGGGATGCTATAAATGTGGTAAGACGGACCATCTCATTAAAAACCGTCCTCAGCGGGAAGTAGAGTGGAAAAAGGAAAGATATGAGAGAAGGAACAGGAGGAAAGAATAGGTTCAACCCAAGACAACCACAACAAAACCAATAGTTGCTGCTTGGGGGGAAAGTTCACATGAAGAATCAGAAGATGGGGAGACTGAAGATCAAGCGCGCATGGAAATTGGAGAATCTGACAAGAAATCACATAAAGAACAAGAGGTAAGTATCTCTCATATTAAAAACAAAGTAAAGTTCCTATCTAAGGAAAAACTCTCTTAGTTGCTACTTGATTTCATAGATGATTCTGAGGAAACAACCAAAGATAAGGATCAACTATCTAACGAATGTGCAATATTGAAAGCAAAATGCATAAAACTGGAAATCAGAGTCAGTGAATCTGAAAAGAAAAACGCTGACTTGTTGAACTAGGTTCATCCTCTTGAAACTGAGATTCTAGAACTAAAATCTGAAAACTTAAAGCTAAAGCTAGAATCAAGTAAAGAGGTTGTTGATCATTCTCATATCATGTTAGAATAAAACATAAGAAAATTAAAAGATAAGATGTATGCCAATGATGAATAAATAAGAACTCTTAATGAACAACTTGGCAAAGTCAAACATGAATTAGATCGATCCTGTAAATGGAATAAATCCTCTGACGCCCTGATATGGCTTCAAGAGAATCATAGTAGCAACAGGAGAGGGATTGGCTTTGGAAGTCAATTGCCCAAGTGGGATCCCAAAAACAAGTATCTCACTCTTCCTGAGAATAAAATCTGCACCCATTGTGGTAAGACTGGACACTACAAATATGAGTGTATTGCAAAAGAGCAGGCCAGTCAAAAAAATGAGAGGTTTGTAAAAAAGAAAAGTTGGCTACCAAATTGGGCCAGGAAAAATTTTATTCATCTATTCTCTCATAGAAAAGGACCCAAACTAGTTTGGCTTCTTAAAACTAACCTCTGATTCTTTTGTAGGTTTAAGTGAGAGAAGGCAGCCAAATTTGGTATTTGGATAGTGGCTGCTCAAAGCATATGACTGGGAACACGGAACAGTTCCTTTCACTTGAAAGTATCAAAGGAGGAAATGTCTCCTTTGGAAACGGAAAGAAAGGTGAAATTATTGGTGTTGATAAGGTAGGTAAGGATGACACACAATCTATTGAACATGTGTATCTAATAGATGTCTTGAAATATAGCTTGATCAGTGTATCACAACTGTGTGACAGAGGTAACCTGGTTGCTTTTACTTCCACAAAATGTTTTGTGATTAACCTGCTTACTGACAAGATTGTTTTGCAGGGAAAAAGAATGAATAACATCTATGTCATAGACTTGTCCACACTGTCTGAAAATGAACTCACTTGCCTAAGTGTGTTGGACAGTGATCCCCTCCTGTGGAACAAACGACTTGGTCATGCGAGTCTAACTCAGCTTAACAAACTAGTCTCTAAAGACTTAGTGGTAGGACTTCCTAACATTAAGTTCAAGGAGGACAAAGTTTTTGAGGCATGTGCAAGCGGAAGCAGGTAAGGTCCTCTTTCAAAAGAAAGAAAATAGTCAGTACCACCAGGACGTTGGAACTGGTTCATATGGACTTATGTGGTCCTATGAGAACTCTGAGTACAGGTGGTAAGAGATATGTGATGGTGCTAGTTGATGACTATTCAAGGTTCACTTGGACCTTATTTCTGACATCTAAGGATGAAGCATTTGATATGTTCACCTCATTTGTTAAGAAAACTCAAAATCAGGCTAGTCGAAGAAATGAGAGTTTTGTTAAAAGGAGCAGGCTAGTCGAAGAAATGAGAGTTTTGTTAAAAGGAAAAATTGGCTACCAAATTGGGCTAGAAGAAGCTTGATTCATCCATTCTCTCATATAAAAGGACCAAAACTAGTTTAGGTTCTTAAAACTAACCCCTGATTCCTTTTTCTAGGTTAAAGTGAGAGGAGGCAGCCAAATTTGGTAGTTGGATAGTGGCTGCTCAAAGCATATGATAGGGAACATGGAACGGTTCCTTTCACTTGAAAGTCTCAAAGGAGGAAATGTATCCTTTGGTAACGGAAAGAAAGGTGAAATTATTAGGGTTGGAAAGGTAGGTAAGGATGACACACGATCCATTGAACATGTGTATCTGATAGATGGCTTGAAATATAGCCTGACCAGTGTGTCACAACTGTGTGATATAGGTAACCTGGTTGCCTTTACTTCCACAAAATGTTTTGTGATTAACCTGTTTACTAACAAGATCATTTTGCAGGGAAAATAATGAATAACATCTATGTCATAGACTTGTCCACACTGTTTGAAAATGAACTAACTTGCCTAAGTGTGTTGGACGATTATCCCCTCCTGTGGCACAAAAGATTTGGTCACACAAGTCTAAATCAGCTAAACAAACTAGTCTCTAAAGACTTAGTGGTAGGGCTTCCTAACATTATGTTCAAGGAAGAAAAAGTTTGTGAGGCATGTGCAAGGGGGGAGTAGGTAAGATCTTCTTTCAAAAGCAAGAAAATGGTCAGTACCACCAGGACGTTGGAACTGGTTCATATGGACCTATGTGGTCCTATGAGCACTCTAAGCAGAGGTGGTAAGAAATATGTAATGGTGCTAGTTGATGACTATTCAAGGTTCGCTTGGACCTTATTTCTGACATCTAAGGATGAAGCATTTGATATGTTCACCTCATTTGTTAAGAAAACTCAAAATCAGTTAGGAAATCAACTAGCATCAATAAGATCTGATCATGGTACTGAATTTGAGAATGCANTCTGAAGATATGGCAAGAACCAGCTTCCTTCTAGCAAAATACCTCATAGCTTCTAGGCAGAAGAAATAAACATTGCATGCTATATAATAAATAGATGCATGACTAGGCCTCTGATAGAGAAAACTCCTTATGAATTACTTAAAGGGAGAAATCCCAACATATCCCACCTTAGGGCTTTCGGATGCAAGTGCTTTGTGCACAACAATGGGAAAGATTCCCTAGGAAAATTTGATCCTAGAAGTGATGAGGGAGTATTCTTGGGATATTCATCACATAGTAAAGCTTATAAAGTGTAAAATAAAAGAACTATGTGTGTAGAATAAAGTATAAATGTTGTCTTTGATGAAACTAACATTCTTGCTGAGAGACAGGAACCTGAAGATGAGGAGCTTGGACTGATAAGAAGCAGTGATCACACTGAAGCAAGCATGAAAGCTGGAACAGGTGATGGACCATGTTCAACCACCCTAAGCATCATGACAGGGGGAACTCAACATATGCAACATGTCCCTGATCCTGCTCTATAGGAACAAGACACCATGGAATTGTCTAGGAATGAACAGCTGGTACTCAAACCACACAGTATCAGAGTTCTCACCCTCTTGAGAACATCATAACAGATTTGGCATCCGGAATCAAAACAAGATCATCCTTGAAAAATCATGTGCGTTTGATGCCTTTCTATCCATGATCAAACCAAAGAACATTGGGGAAGTCCTACAAGATGCTGATGGGGTAAATTCCATGCAACAAGAGCTAAATCATTTTGAAATATGTCAAGTATGGCACTTGGTACCCAGGCCACTAGACAGATCAGTGATTGGCACCAAGTGGGTCTTCAGGAACAAGCTCGATAAAGATGGAACTGTTACAAGGAATAAGGCAAGACTAGTTGTTCAAGGGTATAGTCAAGAAGAAGGAATTGACTATGATAAGACATTTTCCCTTGTGGCAAGACTGGAGGCAATAAGACTTCTTATAGCCTTTGCTGCACACATGGAATTCACTCTTCATCAGATGGATGTTAAGAGTGCCTTTCTCAATGGCTATCTGAAGGAAGATGTAATTGTCAAGCATCCTCCAAGTTCTGAAAGCAAGGAGTCACATGACCACGTATACAAACTTGACAAGGCTCTATATGGTCTCAAACAAGCAAAAAGAGCATGGTACGAAAGATTATCAAATTCCTGCTAGAACATGGGTACAAACGAGGCAAAATTGATAGTACTTTGTTCTTAAGGGAAAAAGGTAAGGATCTTCTGGTTATGCAAATATATGTGGATGATATCATATTTGGAGCGACTTCTGAGAAATTGAGCAAGGAATTTGCTATGTTAATGGGAAGTGATTTTGAGATGAGCATGATGGGTGAGCTAAACTTGTTCTTCTTAGGCTTGCAAATTAAGCAAAACACAAATGGAACAATGATCCACCAACAAAAGTATGTGAAAGAATTTCTCAAGAAGTTTAAAATGGAAGACTCAAAAGAAATAGACACTCCCATAGCCACAGCTACAAAATTGGATATGGATAAACCTGGTTCATCTGTTGATCAGAAGCTATATAGATGGATGATTTGGTCTCTATTATATCTCACTGCCAACAGACTTGATATTGTGTTCAGTGTGGGATTATGTGCTAGGTTTCAGGCAAATCCAAAGGAGTCTCACATCACTGCAGTAAAGAGAATTTTGAGATATTTGAAGGAACCACTGATTTATGCCTTTGGTATCTTAAAGGTAGTAATTTTGACCTTGTAGGATATGCTGATGCTGATTATGCAGGATTCCTAGTTGACAGGAAAAATATATCAGGTATGGCTCACTTTTTGGGTTCATGTCTTGTGTCTTGGGCTACCAAGAAACAAAATTCAGTAGCCTTGTCTACTGCTGAGGCTGAATATGTGGCTGCAGCCTCATGTTGTGCCCAGTTGTTATGGATCAAACAACAACTCATGGACTTTGGTATTGATGTGGGATGCATTCCTATATTTTGTGATAACACTAGTGCTATTAGTATAATGAAGAACCCGGTTCATCACAAAATGACTAAACACATAGATGTTAGACACCTTTTCCTAGGGGATAACTATGAAAAAGGAATGATCTCAATCGAATTTTGTGCTACTGATAATCAAATTGATGATATATTCACTAAAGCACTTAGTAGGGAGCATTTTGAGAGAAACAGGCTGGAATTAGGGACGATTAAGATTACCTGATTTAAGAGCAAGAAATTTTTTTATAAATGAATTTTTGGCTAGAAAATTTTTAGGTACTTAATCAGATTAACAATTGCTCAGCATCATTTATTTATTACCATACTCTTGTGCCATGTATTAATATGATTCCCTGGATACTAATAATGTTTATCTATCTTTGTAAATTGAGGCAAATTAAAGATTTCAATGATGATGAACCTGGTTCATCTATGATGATTCATATGACTGATGAGGTACGTACTCTTCTCCATATAGTAATTCAATTACAGTCACACATGATCATGATTCTATCTATATTTGGTTCATTACTAATTCTCTGTACTAATCCATAAATGAACCAGTTCCAAGGAGTCACATCAACACTTATTTAGCCTAAAAATAGGAGACTCTAAACCGTCAAATCAATGACACTCCTAAGACTATTAGACTTCCACTTGAATTAATTTTTTATCCGTTGTAAAATTAATGGCCATATGTTACAAAAGATAATAATTACTCCTCTCTTCATAAAGCTTCCTTAAACCAAGGTTAACTCATAGTACACTACCCAAAACCTGTAAAACTCGTCCTTTCCTCTCAACAGAAAAAATGTCTTCACCTCCACCAGCTTCCTCATCTAATTCCTCACCTAATCGTGATTACGATGGAGGAAATTCTGAATTTGTCTCCAATTTTCCATCTATTTACAGCTCCAAATCACCAGAAATTCCATCCCCTGAAAATACACCCGTTCTTGAACCCACTCCAAACCCAAATCCTGCCCCTAAGAATCATCGTGTTAAAGTTCTTGCCCGAAAATCTGTTGCTTCTGGGGCTAGGGAAAAATTCTTGGAGGAACTTATTAAAGAAGAAAAAAGTACTAAGTCAGATTCATCCAGTTAATCATTTAAATCAGCTAATGAGGAAGAAGCACCTGGTTCAACCAGTTCTGAAAAAGGTAATCTTGAAGTCGACTCTGAATTTACTTCAGCTGATAAAAGATTCGTGTTGGTAGGGTCTGTTATTAATGTCAAAATCTCGGGAAGGAAGAAGGATGGGAGAAAAGAAAGAATTCTTGAGAGAGAGGGAGAATAATATGTGAGGGTATCTAGGGAGGATGGTACCACGTTGGCTATTTATGGTCCCATTCCTGAAACTATGGGAGTAAAAGTAACTGATTTAGGGGGAAGCATAGTAGAGGAAGTTGCAGCAGGTCTTGCAAGTCTGAAGAAAGCTATAAATAAACCTGGTTCATCGGGGGAAGAAACATTGGCGGAAAGGTTGAGAAAACTATGGGAGTCTTATAAACCCAAGTGATGAAGGAGTCAGAAACCCAAGAACGCAACTCACCCAGTTCCTTCAAAGAAAAGGAAAATTGGAGTGGTGACTGACAGGGTTACCATGCTTAGATAAAGAACAATGCTAAAGGGTAAGCTGGTGAAGGATTTAGAGGAACCTGGTATGCAGTATCTTATGGAAACTATGGAGGTACAAGGCTGGAAGGACCTGGTCCTTCGCATGGAAGGCAGGCTGGCAAGAGCAGAGTTGGTAGAGTTTATGGGGAATGCAAGCGTCAAGGAAGGCAGGGTCACGTCTATGGTCAAAGGAATTGAGGTTTCCTTTGATGTCAAAGAAATGGGTTTTATTCTTAACATACCAGGCTATGAGTACTATTCAAGGCAGAGACGACCTTGTCTAGATGGGATGGCCTCAACAATCGACATCACCCGGTTCTTTAGTAATAGTGAGAAGGAGATTGAACCCAGGCCAATTTACAAGAGTGAGATGAAGCCTGAGCACAAGCTACTCTTTGAGTTCATCATTAAGTTCCTACTTCCTTGACAAGAAAGAAGTCATATGGCAAATTATATGGATCTTACGTTGATGGAATGCTTGTACAGGGGAAAGAAAATTAATTGGCAAGCCTTTATCATCCAACTCCTTCACAGAGTGGTGAACAGAACCAAGGCACACACAATTCCTTATGGCTTCATGTTGACATCAGTGCTTGCATATTTTGGGGTTCCAGTAAAGAAGGTTGAGATGGCTACGGCCAAAGATAATTTTTTGAAGGAAACCTTGCTTACATGTGACTACAATGTCAATGTTCCTATGGATGAAGCTGGTTCATCTAGGAAGCAACCAGTCAACAGTAAAGTTAGAACTTTGGTGCAAGATAATGAGATTAAGGATATGGAGATCCTTCACTTAAAGTCTCGTGTGATTGAGGTTGAAGAAGAGCGGGATGCTCTTAGAGCTGAATTAGCAAAGGAGATAGAAAAGAACGAGGGTGTTCTTCAACAGATGTTGTCTCTCCTACAATCCAAGTCCACAACCTCCACTGCACCTTCCCATTCTTAGGCTTCTTAGAGCTTCCTTAAAACCTCTTTAGACCAGTTGTTATGCTTTTTTTGTTTTTATTCTATTTTGCTCATGGTTAGGGCTGTTTTTGTTTTGTTTGTATGGTGTTTGATGTACGTTTCTAATCAATGAATTTTAACTTCTTTTTCATTCACTTGTCTCAATTTCTTAGATAGCTTACATTTATTGGTTTCTTATGATGATTAATCATGTTTGCACCTGCAGTAGCCTCAATGCCCATGAGTAATTGTTAACAACACTGGTGAGTTTATAATTTTGCAAACTTTTCGATGATGCCAAAAGGGGGAAGAAAAAAGTACTTTTGTATTTCAAGTGATATTTATAACCTAATGAACCCTGTTTATCTATGATAAATGCTTAAAAACATACAAAGTGTTTGAGTTGTTTACAGGGAGAAGCACAGAGTTTGTCATCATCAAAAGGGGAGAATTTGTTGACCCATATCACTGCATAGTTTTGAAGATTGACAAAAGACTGACCAGTTGAACCAGGTCCATCAGATCACACATACTTGACCTGACGAGTTGGCACACAAACCTTATATGCATAGGAGATGAATACGATTGTGAAGTATCAATGAACAAGAAGAGTATCTTCTAATGCGAAAAGGTTGCAAATTGATGAAAGAATAGAAGTCGAATTCAGCAAGGACAGAAACGAAGGAAGGAAGTTGAGTTTCATAAGAACTTGTTCTCCCAGGTAGCGTTGAACTGGAATTAGAAGACAAGCTCAACGACTGACTCTATAAATACTTGATGTATTTCTGCTGGAAAAAAAAGATGCACAAAGTTGAAGTGAATCAAAATCTGAAACAAAAATTCCCAGAATTATTTTTGCTAGCAGAATCATTATGCGATGCAAAGGCTACAGTTCAACTACAAGAACCAGTTTCATCAGATTGATTATTGAGTCTAGTTGACTGTAGTGGGAGATTTAATATTGTATCTTTTCAGCTTTCATAGAAGCAATTGTAATAGGTACGTATTGATCAAGTTAGAGTTAACTTGAGGTGTGTAGAAATTAGCTAGGGGCTAGTTACTACAAAGGGTTAGAGTTAATCCTTAGGATTACAAAAGAGTTTATTTTGTAAGTCCGTTTGGCTCAGAGTTTTTAGTGAAGACTTGAGCAAATCCTACTGAGGAGTAGGTCGTGGTTTTTTCACCTTTTGAGCCAAGTGTTTTCCACGTAAAAATCTTTGTGTTTTTACTTTACTGCTTCTTATTATTCCGCAACAGTAGTAGTTGGAAAACCAAGAAGAACCAGTTTCTTCTACTGAGACAGCACTCGAAAATTGGGTACCACACAAAGTAACATATCTTCTTGTGTGGTATTGAAGTCTAAAACAACAATTGGTATCAGCGCAGGTTATCCTTGAAAGGCTAACACCTTGACATTACTTATAGTCTATAAGATGCAATGTAGCATCTAGTCCCTTTTTGTGACAATCTGGTTGTTGACCCATGTCACTGCATAGTTTTGAAGATTGACAAAAGGCTGACCAGTTGAACCACGTCCATCGGAGCACACATACTTGACCTGACGAGCTAGCACACAATCCTTATATGCATAGGAGATGAATGCGATTGTGAAGTATCAATGAACAAGAAGAGTATCTTCCAATGCGAAAAGGTTGAAAATCGATGAAAGAATAGAAGTCGAATTCAGTAAGAACCGAAACGAAGGAAGGAAGTTGAGCTTGATAAGAACTTATTCTCCCAGTTAGGGTTGAACTAGAATTGGAAGACAAGCTCAACGATTGACTCTATAAATACTTGATGTATTTCTGCTGGAAAAAAAAAGACGCACAAAGCTGAAGTGAATCAAAATATGAAAGAAAAATTTTCAGAGTTATTTTTGCTAGCAGAATCATTGTGCGATGCAAAGGTTACAGTTCAACTAGAAGAACCAGTTTCATCAGACTGATTATTAAGTCTAGTTGATTGTAGTAGGAGCTTTAATATTGTATCTTTTCAACTTTCATAGAAGCAATTGTAATAGGTACGTATTGATCAAGTTAGAGGTATGCATAAATTAGCTAGGGGCTAGTTACTACAAAGGGTTAGAGTTAATCCTTAGGATTACAAAAGAGTTTATTTTGTAAGTCCGTTTGGCTCAGAGTTATTAGTGAAGAGTTGAGCAAATCCTACTGAGGAGTAGGTCGTGGTTTTTTCACCTTTTGAGCCAAGTGTTTTCCACGTAAAAATCTTTGTGTTTTTACTTTACTGCTTCTTATTATCCCGCAATAGTAGTAGTTGAAAACCAAGAAGAACCAGGTTTTTCTACTGAGACGGCACTCGAAAATTGGGTACCACACAAAGTAACATATCTTCTTGTGTGGTATTAAAGTCTAAAACAACAATTGGTATCAGCGCAGTTTATCCTTGAAAGGCTAACACCTTGACATTACTTATATTCTACAAGATGCAATGTAGCATCTAGTCCCTTTTTGTGACAATCTGGTTGTTGACCCATGTCACTGCATAGTTTTGAAGATTGACAAAAGGCTGACCAGTTGAACCAGGTCCATCGGAGCACACATACTTGACCTGACGAGCTGGCACACAAACCTTATATGCATAGGAGATGAATGTGATTGTGAAGTATCAATGAACAAGAAGAGTATCTTCTAATGCAAAAAGGTTGCAAATCGATGAAAGAATAGAAGTCGAATTCAGTAAGAACCGAAACGAAGGAAGGAAGTTGAGCTTGATAAGAACTTGTTCTCCCAGTTAGGGTTGAACTGGAATTGGAAGACAAGCTCAACGACTGACTCTATAAATACTTGAAGTATTTCTGCTGAAAAAAAAGAGACGCACAAAGCTGAAGTGAATCAAAATATGAAAGAAAAATTCCCAGAGTTATTTTTGCTAGCAGAATCATTGTGCGATGCAAAGGCTACAGTTCAACTAGAAGAACCAGTTTCATCAGACTAATTATTAAGTCTAGTTGATTGTAGTAGGAGCTTTAATATTGTATCTTTTCAACTTTCATAGAAGCAATTGTAATGGGTACGCATTGATCAAGTTAGAGGTGTGCAGAAATTAGCTAGGGGCTAGTTACTACAAAGGGTTAGAGTTAATCCTTAGGATTACAAAAGAGTTTATTTTGTAAGTCCGTTTGGCTCAGAGTTATTAGTCAAGAGTTGAGCAAATCCTACTGAGGAGTAGGTCATGGTTTTTTCACCATTTGAGTCAAGTGTTTTCCATGTAAAAATCTTTGTGTTTTTACCTTACTGCTTCTTATTATTCCGCAACAGTAGTAGTTGGAACACCAAGAAGAACCAGGTTCTTCTACTGAGACAGCACTCGAAAATTGGGTACCACAAAAAGTAACCTATCTTCTTGTGTGGTATTGAAGTCTAAAACAACGTTGGTCTTTGCCTATTATGGATTCTGACCCTCTCAAGTGTCACATGACCTTCATATTCATCATGAATACTTTAGAATTTGGAATCTTTTTGTTAAACTCAGCATGTTAGGCTACCTACTGACTGTTGTAGACCATGTCTACTTGTTTGTTATGTTTGTTCTAAAAACTAAGTATCTGTATGTTCTTACCAAGACAACCTAAGTGATGTACCTCTCCAACTCTGCTAATTTTGAGCATGTTATGCTCTTTCACTTGTTATGGACTTATGTTGTTAGTTTTCATGGCTTGTGGAGACTAACTTTAACTTGTTCCCCAGGTTCCATGTTTAGTCCCCTATTTGACCAATCTTGTCACCCTAGCTTCCAAAATGCAACTGCAACTATGTATTATGTGAGCCTTGTCAATATGTTTCCTAATTCTGTATCTATGTACTAGTGAGAACTTTTGTTAGCAGGCCTCTGAGCTATTTTAATTGGTTACCACGCGTAGCTCGTTAACTTGTGTGGTTAAGTTGTCCATCTGCAAAGCAAGTGGGCCTTCTCTTTGGGCCTAGTTTGGGTCCCTTGTGAGTTCGAGCTGAGCAATTGACACACTCTAATGTTTGGGGTGTACTTGGATATGTGTATGCTTTTTCTATGAAGAATGATCCAGCTGAAGGCCCAGGCTTTACTGGGTTAATTTCTTTTAGGCATATTTGTTTATTGGGCTTGTAGTCATTTTAGTGTGCAATGTTGGAACTTGTGCTCTTTTATATTGGGCATGTAATAATTTGTAAACAAACAATTGGGGAATTAGTGAATTGGGGAATCAGGAACATGGTAAAGCTTGCATAAAAGGGTAGAAAAGATGCCTATAGGGTATGCGTGGTCTATTTGCTATTTTGTTCAGCATGCCATATATGCTATTTAGTTACATGTGTCGTACACTAATAGAAAGCATGCCTATAGGAATCACGCACATACTTCACTTCATTTGTCAAATATGCTATATTTGTTTCCATGTCTACTATCCAACACTCTTAGGTAATATGTTATATGATGCAACAATGTAATGCATTACTTACCTAGATACCATGACTATAGGGTCTTAATTAATTAATCAACTACTTTGTGTTGTTTTTTCTACTGCTTCACTTAGATAAGATGCCTATAGGGATAGAGTATCATAAAACCAATTCAACTGCCTACCATTAGAAATCTTGCCTATAGGATATTATCACCTGCCTAAGACGCATGTCTATAAAATCAGCTTAAGTAATTCAAAATTATCCGGTTACTTTCATTATTTTATTATGCAAACAATTAGACATCCTGCCTATATGATATTTTCACATGCCTAAGACGTATATTTTCAGCTTTAGCAATTCAAAATTATGAGGTTGCTTTCGTTATATTATTACGCAAACAATACAAAATCATGCCAATAGGGTTTGTAATGATCTAATATGCCCACACGTTAGTCCAAAAGCTACAACCAACCAGCAATAAATCTAATACATCCAAATTCCATCTACTACCCAACCAGAAATCTATTTGTGTGGTTTATTACTTATGTGTGAAGGTTAACTTGAGCCTTTTGTTTCTATTGTATGCAGTCTTATTTGTTTTTAATGTCGTCTAGTTTTATCATTTTTGAGCAACATAAGTAAAGTCTAAAACCACCTAATAGTAGGTCTAAAGCCTCATGAACCATAGCCATGGGACGGTTAGTGCACGCATAGGGTAAAACGTAGAAATGAATTAGAACCCCTTTAAGTAAACAACTTCAACATAGTAATCTAGTAGAAGGAGATGCTAGTATGTGCCCGCTGAATAATATGAGCAACCCCTACCTAAAGGGAGTTGTGAAGTATTATTTATGTTGCACGGGGTGATCCTTTAGGCTAAATAATTTAGTACCCCCCTCCCTTTAATTTAGGTGCGTGCTATCCTTACTAAACAAAGATCAATGTGGTTTGTACCTTCGTAATTCTTTAGACCTGTACAATTTTTCATGTTTTTAATAAGACTTCGACTTTTGAACTTCCCTTCTATTTATTTGATCACCTAACTTAACTGTATAATCCACATAGTCTAAAGTTATGCCGCAACCCACAGTTGTGAACCTCGAAGAGTGACTAACTCCTTCTCTTTGATGTAATTTAAGCCCTTACCTGATCTTTGGTGGCGTTGACTAGTCAAACAGAGTTATTTTTGCAAATAGGTTCCCTATCGCACCTCAAAAACGTTCGGTGGAGTCTTTTCTCTTTTCATACCTCCCTTAAAAAGAGTTGTCACATGTCGAAACCCGTTTTCGGTTGAAAACGGGGCGCGATATATGCTATTGTATCATATAGGCATGTTATCTAATTATACACAATAATAGACATAGAAAATAGGTGTGGCGAGTACCAACATGCTTCGAATAGTGTACAAGTAAGGTGTGTGTGATTCCTATAGGCATTATTCTATTAGTGCACAGAAATAAAGCACGCTAAAAGAAATAACAAACAAGTCATGCTAAACACATAGACCCTATAGGCATGTTTTCTACCTTTTAATACCTAGCCCTCTTTTTACCAATTTCCCCATAACTCAATTTTACAAGTTATTATAGACCATATTGAAGATTCAAAGACCTAATTACAAATATAGAACATTTGGGACTTCAAATAGGCTTAGAACTTCACAGGGACAGCAGGCCCAAACTCCAGGTGCAGACAGTGTAATCCAGACATCTAGTACTAAAGCAGGCCCAACATACCAGGCCCAAACGAATAACTTACTTACCCAAATGGATGTCAAACTTAGCCATATAGGTGACAACGTATACATAGAATTAGTTAAACAGCTTCGAAGTTTAAACACTTAGTTCTTAAATTTGTGACTAACAACAGCTCCAGCCAAGACATATAGACAGGATCATACTAAATTGGAAAGCACACAAAGCATATATGAGGCAAGTTTATGGTTGTCACTCCATAAACAGAGTCTAGGAGCAATAATATTGACCATCATAGTATAGTAAAATATTTCAAACAAAGCATGGTCCAGGTATACATCATGAATTGACATAGCTAATGATCACGACCCAAATCCTAATCTAGGTCGCGATGGCGGCCAACACCATTGTCAGGCAAGCCGACACTAATTATCTAGTGAGTCTAGTTTGCTTTCTATAAAATGATTTTCTTATCTAAAAATAGTTTAGCCAAAAAGAATGGAATATAACACATAGCAGGGCAATAAAGTTACGAAGACCAAAAATCAACTTTAATCAATTACATCACCAAAAGAATAGTCTACCAAATGTGCGTGTCAGGAACTAGTGTCACAAGTGTACAGGCATCTAGTACAGTAGTATCAAAAGAATAAAAGAACTATCCTACTGTCTAAGAAGAGATAGACAGAATAGCAAAAGAGAGACTCCAGAGTGCTGTTAAACGGCATCAAGAGAAGCAGCTCACCGTGAAGCCTCAAACCACGTGAAATCAGGGACGAGCTCCGGACTAATAACTAGATGCACGTACCTCAGAACCTGTAAAATTAATTATAGAAAGCGTAGCATGAGTACATAAAAATATGTACCCATTAAGTATCCAGTTTAATCTCGAAGAAGTAGTGACAAGAGGTCGACTTGACGCTCACTTGGTCCAATCAGTATATTTAGATGTATAATTCAACATGAATAACAGGTACACATGAATAGTAAAACAATGAATGTCGGGCATACTCACAAAACCTATTTATGTGGCGAAAACTCCAACATACAATTATAATTTGTCTTCCAAGACATATAACAGTTTAAAAGTTATGAACTATATCAAGCAAGTAGCATGCACAGTAATGTGTCAAGGAGTACGGTCTGAGCCAACATAAAAATAAATGTGCACTGCCGAAGGGTCGAACGGCGCAAACCATAGATGCATCTATTAACCTGCCGTGGAATACGACCCGATCCCATGAGAATAGTAGAAAGAATCACTCCGCTCGCGGAATATAAATTTGCGAAGCGGTCACACATAACACAAGATTTTTCTTTAAATCCTTTTCCAAAATAAAAATTCGTTCGAAAACATTAAGTTCTACGATTTCTTGAAAACAGCTTTCGTACAAGGAAATTATAAGGCATATAATTCAATAAACGCAATTCACAAGGCATCGAGTGAACCTAACTACCCGGACATAACAAGAATAGTCACTACGCATGGACTCTCGTCACCTCGTACGTACGTAGTCCCAAAAAATAATGATATATAGTTAATTACTTCACCTATGGGGACAATTCCCTCTTACAAGGTTAGAAAGGATACTTACCTCGATTCAAGCCTACTTCCCAGGTCAAGAATGCGTCCAAATCAAAAGTAAGGGATTTAAGTCTGCTCATAGATTTCATATCTCTCCCACGTGTGATTCATCCTAACAACTATCGATTAGGTTAAAAAAGTGCCCCTACACATGCAAAAAAACTAATTAAAAGGGCAAAAGAGACGAAGGCCAAAGCATTGACTGAAGAGGGGGCAAAGAGATATTCGCCTTTGACTTCTTCTCCGCCTACTGACTGCTACTCGGCTAGATGCTCCTATTTCTTATTCGTATATCGTAGATTAAGATGTTATTAGGTAAGGAAAGTCAGTCCTTTCATTCATTCCTGAGAATAGATCCCCAATAGCTCGCAGTCTTGCGCTACGACCCTTAGGCGAGCTAATCAGTCTTGCTTTGCCAAAAAGTTCCTCCCCACTCTTCTATTTATTGACTTTTGGGTAAGAAGCATCCAATTCCATTTCTTAAGCATGATTAGGTTTAAGGGAAGGATTGCAGCTAGATAGTAAGCGGCGGGGTAAAGCTAGCTGAAGATGCATAGAATGCCCTGTTAGGGAGAAGCCGATTCGCCACTTTAAGAAAGTATTTTCGAACTAATGCCACATCTTCTACTTCGACAAGGCAGGTGCAAAAGGAAAAGGAGTAAGGGCTTAGGAAGGTAGCGCAGTGGAAGCAGCAATCCCTATTTCGCATAGCCCTTTATTGGGTAAAGTGAATCAGAATAGGCGGGTTGACATTCAATTAGAATAACCGTTCTTGTCTCCAAATTCGTCTCCCAAGAACTCGAAACTAGCCAAAAATTATATAAATAACTCAATCTACGCTCAAAAATCCAAAATTCCCCTATTTAAATAATTATCTCAACCTAGTTTGCACAATCCTAAAGTGTACTGATGCGAGACTAAATTGTATAGTTTAACATGTGATATACCTTACATTTTATGCGCATTAATGATAAAAATACACTTGTTATGTGATTAATGGAGTTTATTTTATGTGTAGGTGAATTGGAGATGGAAACGGAGCTAAAGGGATGCAAATACGTCGAAAATACGCAAAAGGAGACGCCCGGGCGATAGCCGGGCGTTTGCCCCATAAAGCCTGGCACCCCCTGGCGTTAGGGGGGCGTTTGCCCCATAAATCCTGGTAACCCCTGGAGTTAGGGGGCGTTAGGACCCTAACACCGGGCCTGCCCTGGCTTTCGGGGTGCGTTAGAGCCCAAACGCCAGCGGTCCCCAGTTTCGCCCAAGTCCGAGTTTTGACGAGTTAAGTGTTTCCCGGTTGAAATAGAAGTCTCCTACACGGTTAGGGTTCACCATAAACCTATAAATAGACTCCTAAAACACAACTAAAGGAGGATTTTTCGTGGATCAAAAGTAGAGAAGGAGAAAATTCCATTGAAGTGCAAGAACATTGAGTTCTACATCTAGTATTTCTTACTTTATATTTCAATTATGCAATTTCTT
>ML405923.1:0-57633 GCA_005239525.1 Nicotiana knightiana
ATGAGAAGAGCAAGAGTTTTTCCTCCAATATTATTCTTTGTCTTCCGCATCAAATCTTTCATGAATTCGTTTTAATTCTTCTCTCGAGTAAATTGAAACTAAAGTCTAAACTAATACATCCTCAAGTTAAAATAAAGAAAATTACCCCAAATTACTCAATAAAGGAGTTATATCTTAAATCATAGACAAGACGAGCTAGAAAACACTACCCCAATTAGGAGAATGGGATCTATCTCTCCCAAAATGACTATTTATCTTTCTTTTTAATTTCTGCAGCAAATTAAAATAAGATGTCTATTTAAAATTTAAATTAGGTGTCTATTTACGAATAAGATGTCGTTTACTAATAGTCCTCTTCTCCCTGAGTAAATCACCCACGTAAGTGACTAATCACTCTTTATAACAATTTGGCTTTAAAGATCCTAAAGCTTTCACACTTCAAAAGCTTTCTCAATTTGTTTTCCTCTCTTTTTCTAACATGCCCAAATTTCTACAAGAAGACCAATGCTTTCAAGAAATTTGTTGTGCACAATGCAAGTGTGCTTGAGCTTAATCACAACAGGTAATGCAACAAGTAACATTTGCATTTCTTTTTAAACATAATGACTAGTTTACTTGTCTTTGGTCTTGACTGCTAAGTGATCACTTTTTTTAGGAAGAACCACTTAAATTAGAAATAAATGCCGGGTGCATAATATATATATAAAATATGCATAGAAAAAGTTAACGGTGAATATGACTGGCTATTTGTGTAAAGATAACTTCTTTAGCTAGCTAGGTTGCGCAACAAGGAGGAGTGAACGAGCATTTAGGCTTGAGAAGAGATATGAGCCTTATAAGGGATCTGTATATATCAGCGGTTGAACTTGTTCCATTTGTTGAGGGGACATTTGCATCTGTACCCATTTTTTGGGTCACGTTTTAACTTATACCCGTTTTATAAAAAAAATTGCAAGTGTACCCATTTTTCGCCTAAACTTGAGACATACGAGCCTGAAGTAGCAAAGACAATCACGCAAACTTCAGCATTTTAGTAAACGGCTGAAGTTAAGCATTCTACTAGCTGAAGTTTTGTTCTCTCTTTGTTGAACTTCAGTATGTTTTAGCTTAAGTTTTTTCCTGGATTCAATAGTTTTGTCCTAAAGTTTAAAAAACTTTAGCAGAAGATGCTAAAGTTATTTAGTTCATTTGTAAAAATTTCAGCTTCTTTAGTTTTTTCCTGAATTCATTATCTTTAATTTTTTCCTGGATTCATTAATTTTATCACAAGTTTTGCACAGTAGCAAGAGTTGTCAAAATTAAAGTATAAGTTAAATAAATTTAAAAATATAAGTATAGGTACAATGTCTATTCTTCTTAAATTTCAGTTTGAAATATTCAACTGCTTTCAGTGTATTTCATATTAATTCTTTTGTTCCATTTCCTGTAATCGTTGGCTTGAGTTGAGTTAAATATAATATACTGCTATTTCTGGATCCAAAGTGTTACTACATAGTATTGTTATCCCTGCAAATTTTCATATGCTAAAAATGATACGCCGGCAAAGATGATAATAGAGAAAGGTAAACATAACAAAAACAACACAAATGTTTCAACACAGCAGAATTTAACAACCTCAAGAAATATAAGGTCTTAATAGTGCAAACATAAAAGCAGAAAAGCATTCTACATATTACAACACAGCTCAGTACTCATCATCATCTTCTCCCTCCCCTTCATCATCACCTTCAGCACCAACCTCCTCATAATCCTTCTCAAGGGCTGCAAGATCTTCACGTGCTTCACTGAATTCACCTTCCTCCATGCCCTCACCAACATACCAATGGACAAAAGCACGCTTGGCATACATCAGATCAAACTTGTGGTCAATGCGTGAGAAGACCTCAGCAACACTGGTTGAGTTGGAAATCATGCAAACAGCCCTCTGCACCTTAGCAAGGTCACCACCAGGAACAACAGTTGGTGGCTGATAGTTAATACCACACTTGAATCCAGTAGGGCACCAGTCAACGAATTGGATAGTGCGCTTAGTCTTGATGGTGGCCACAGCAGCATTAACATCCTTTGGCACCACATCACCACGGAACATGAGACAGCAAGCCATGTACTTACCATGACGAGGGTCACACTTAACCATCATGGAAGATGGCTCAAAGGCACTGTTGGTGATCTCTGCAACTGAGAGCTGCTCATGGTAGGCCTTCTCAGCAGAAATGACAGGAGCATATGAGGAGAGCATAAAATGGATCCTGGGATATGGCACAAGATTGGTCTGGAATTCGTTCACATCAACATTCAAAGCACCATCAAACCTCAATGATGCTGTGAGTGAAGAAATAACCTGCACAGATTTTACACAAATTAGTACTATTAAATTAGGGTAAATTTTTTCGTTAGACAGTATGAATGATAGGTTGTTAAGCTACCTGTGAGATAAGGCGGTTAAGGTTGGTGTAAGTAGGTCGCTCAATGTCCAGTGAGCGCCTGCAAATGTCATAAATGGCTTCATTGTCCAAAAGGATGGAAACATCAGTGTGCTCAAGGAGGGAATGAGTTGACAGAACACTGTTGTAAGGCTCAACAACAGAAGTTGAGACCTGTGGTGAAGGATAAATTGTGAAACCAAGTTTTGACTTCTTTCCGTAGTCAACAGAGAGACGCTCCAGAAGAAGCGACCCCAGACCTGAACCAGTACCACCACCAACAGCATTGAAGACCAAGAACCCTTGAAGACCAGTACAGTTGTCTGCAAGCTTTCGGATGCGATCCAAGCAAAGGTCAACAATCTCTTTCCCAACTACAGACAGACACAACAAAAACAATCAGCATTTAACTGAAGAATCAAAAACTAACTTCAGCAAGAAATAATACTTACTGGTATAGTGTCCACGAGCAAAGTTGTTGGCTGCATCTTCCTTGCCACTTATGAGCTGTTCAGGGTGAAAGAGCTGTCGGTATGTTCCTGTCCTCACTTCATCAATGACAGTGGGCTCAAGATCTACAAAGACAGCCCGAGGGACATGCTTTCCAGCTCCAGTTTCACTGAAGAAGGTGTTGAATGCATCATCACCCCCTCCAACGGTCTTGTCACCTGGCATCTGGCCATCAGGCTTTGGGAAAAGAATACAGAATTATCAGCAATTAACAATAAACAGGTCACTCAGGACATTGTGGCTGATCCATAATAAATAAAACAGTGTATATCAATCACTTGGAAATGTAACTGAAGTATCAAACTAGTCTAGTTTCCAAGAGACATTGTTGCATCATCATACATCAATTCATACATAAGAGACTCCAAATAAATGAGAAGTTTTCATTATCTGAATTAGAATCAGGATTATTTGAATATATTCACATAATATTCCACCTATCTATCGTAAGGAATTCCTTGTCGATCTAAAGCACACTACATTTTATTAAAAAACATTTCAAAACAAATTATCAATAACTTTAAGAAAGGATCTATGAAGAAATTGGGGATAGAAGACCTATCAAACTCCAAAACGGACACGTAACTGTGATACTAATAGATTTAACCAACAATAAAACACATTTGCCATTATATCTATATTCATACAAACTATATTATAACATAACCAATTTAAGATGCACAGACATTCAAGTGGATCCAAATATCCACAAGTTTACAAAAAACATTTAGATATACCAACAAAACCTACATTTAATTAATTAAATCAGATCTACCGAAATTTTAACATTTCAAAACAATCTGTAAAATGTGGATCCAATATGTAAATTATTCAATCAGGTCTATCGGAATCATAACATTTCAAATCAATCTGCCACATACGGATTCTATAAGTAAATATCCATCAGATCTATCAATTTTATTCACATTTTGAAACAATTGCATACCTAGGCGACCTAGGTAAGTATTATACAATCAGATCTGTTGAATTATTCTAACATTTTGAATAAAATGGACATATATAGCCTAAATCTAAATTACTCACTCAGATCTATTGAAAAAACATTCAGATCTAAGATCAATTGACACATACATAACCTGGAAGTAATATAAAATTAAGATCTATGAAGAAACATATTCACATCTATTCAAACAGATCTACCGCAAATATTTGACATTTTCATCGATTTATGCGACGAAAATGTGATAATAAACACATCAAAACACAGAAGATGTGATAATTAAAAAATAAGAAAAAAAAATATTATACCTGAATGCCGTGCTCGAGGCAGTAAAGTTCCCAGCAGGCATTTCCGACCTGAATACCAGCCTGACCAATGTGGATCGAAATGCACTCTCTCATTTTCACGAAACCCTAAAAATTCAAATTTCAAAGAGGAAGAGAGAAGGACGGCGTTTATCAAGACGCCGTTTAAACAAAAAGAGATGAATTTTCGAAATTCGAATTGTGAGTCTCAGCTATACTGAAGGGGCTCTCTTTTATAGGAGAATGCACAAGGGGAACCGAAATGGATATCGGGTTAATTAATACGGGTTATTAACTGTGGTTAAGATGCTTTTTCGGTGATTTAGATTTTTATTAACCATGGTTTGGTTAGGTTAGGTTAGGTCTAGCCGGTTCTGTTTTGAATTTTGAATTGTGTGGAAATTCCGAAAATGACGTTGCTCCTTTATTAGTACAACTTTTATCCCGCTGTTTTGATAAATTTTGATTCCATCCTTCTGATATTTTTTGAAGTACTAGTCGCTGTGCTCACGTGTATTTCATATAATTAGTACTCCCTCCACTCATGTATATTAAAAATATATTTTTATTTTTATTCATCATTTTATACACTTCAAAACAAGATAAAAAAAATTTCTTGTTATACTCACAGTTTTATTACTTATTTCAAATCATTTTTTCAAAACCAACAAAAATATGCACCAATTAATATGAGTATTATGATAAATTATGCACTTCATTTATTATTTTTTTAAGGGGCATGAAAAGTCAAAATATACCAAATAAAAGTGAACGAAGGAAGTATAAAACTAAAAGATATATTGTTTTGTACATGAATATAAAATATTTTGAATCATGATTATAATTATAAGAAAGGGCTTAAATCGTAACAATCTGAACGTTTAAGCAATAGAAGGAGAAGATACAATATTAGAGCCGTAAATGTTAGCTCTAAAAACGTATTATACGCATGGGACGTTATAAATTTTAATTTGTAAAGTGGATAATTTAGATATATGTATCTTAACAAATTCTTTGACAATCCCATGAAAAACTTAACGTTACAAACTAACTTTTGTAGCTTACATATTTTGTTTATTAATATTGAAGGCATATTATTTACCCTAGAAATCGAGTAACAATTAAACTTATATTGCGGTTTTAAGGATATGTGATTTAATCCAATACCAATTGATAAACAAGAAATTAAATAGATAATTAAAACGATAAGATAAATCAAACTAGTATGCAAGCAATGCTTCGACCTCGATTCGAGATGGTCTCGAGGTACGATAGTAAGAACAATAAAGGATGGAGCAACAATGATAAACCATTAAGTGAAGTAACCAGAGTAATGGATGTATTTCTTATCAGTGAATAATGATCATGATCATTACAAGTGAGTGTGATCCCTCTTTATATAATAGAGGAATCCTAAATAAGGTAAAATTCTAGTTACGGAAGTAAATCCCATGATTGGCACCAATAACCGCTTTATTTTGATCCATTCCGGAATTTTCGCCGTGATCTTCGATCAGTTGTTGATATCTCGTCATTTCGTTACTACGCCTTACTCGAAGTTAGTCATGTCTGGTCTCGATTGTTGCTGGCCTCGATCTTAACGGACACTTCGATCTCCAGGCTTGGTGTCCTATCTTCGAGTTTGAGTCCGACCCATTACGAGGCTGCCCTCGAGGAAACTTCCCTGCCAATGAAATCAGGTATGCCCGATTTCAATCGTATACAGATAGTCCCCTCGTTTTTTTTAGTGTAACAAAAAGAAATGAATTTGAGACTCTGATTTAATACCTCGATCAATTATGATGTCAATCTTGTGACGTAAGCGATTGAAGCATCGTGCCTGCACAGTTCCCAAGGTAATTAATTAATGTCAGTTGATGGCCGGCCACCAGTGTTTTCAAACCGTCAAAGTGGCCATTATAAATAGATCATCTTCATAATCTTCTCAAACTTTACTTTCAAAACTTGTTCTAATCTCCAAAAGCTCTTTTACTCTCTTCAATCTCATCATCTTTGCCGGTTTCCGTTTGCCAATCCCCTCTTAAAACACAAGTTCTGCCTTCTTCTTTCTTAATCCTTATATAACAATGGCAAAAACATCAAAACTTGTTCCTCAAAAGAAAAAGCCTCCTCATTACGACCGGGCGGTGACAAAACACGGGCGGAGCCACACATTGAAGAGTGCACCCTCGGGCCATGTGAACTTACTTTCGACTTTAAAGTCGAAAAACCCTCTTCGGTTCCTGGCCGATACGAGCCCATGTCTAGATACCTCTGTTCGATATCCGAAGGCGATCTCGAGCAGGTGAAAAAAGACTGCCACTGGGAGAATAAAGAAGTGGATTCCTACCCCCGATGAGGATATTACCACTCATCTAAAAGGATTCTTAAGTGTGTATACTTACCCTTTCATACTAGGTCCCGTCGATCCCATCATAATCAACTTCTGCCGCCAATACCGAGTAATCCTAGGCCAGATCTACCCCTCTTTTTGGCGCATTATTATTTTGCTCTAATTCTTAACGAGCAAGGTCGAGGGGATATCTTTCACCGTTGATAATCTCATTAGGCTATATAGCTCTCGTCTTTATCAAGGCAGACCGTTAAGGCTTCAGTGCCGAGCCACGAAGGTGCTGTTCTCGAGCATAGACGAGGATAAGGATTGAGGGTGGATGGGCCGGTTTGATTGAGTCAGGACTTCTGACTTAATCTCGGCCGAGAAGATGTCATTTCCCGAAGAATGGAACATGAAGCGTAAGTACAATCCCACCGATAGCGTTTTGATTACTGTTTTGCCTCCTTTACCTTTTCTCGTCTATATTATTCCTTATGGGTCAACTTCCCCTTGGTTTCCTGGTGCAGTCCTGAACCTTGCAGGCTGAGTTCGGCAATTGGCCTCAACCTCTTCGTATGCTGAGCGCTCGTGGTGCGATTTGGCCAAGGGTCGATGGGGAGGCCAAAAATCATGGTAAGTTCCTCTGTCTGTGTTTTGATGCTTTCCTGTGAAATACTCCATTTTAATTTGATTTCCTCCCATACAGGTCTTGGAGAAAATGCGTCATGAGGCCGCCTCCACCGGTGGAAGAGGATGTCCCGAAACCGGCCAAAGATAAGAAGAGGAGAAGGGTCTCGCCTCCTGAGACTCCAAAGACTAAGAAGAGAAAGGCTCGAAAGTCGAAGATCGATCCCGCTGTTCTGTCTGCAGATGTAGTCCAACAACTACGAGAGGAAGACGAGGAGGGAGAGGATGTTCGCTTGCTGGTGGTTCAGAATAGGGGAAGCATCGAAGCTTCGAACACTGCTAAGTTGGTGGAGGTCGAGGATGTTCATCTTCGGACCGAGGAGATCTCAGAGGATGGTCCGAGCAAAGTCCCCAAGCCATCGGGTGGTCATGATGTCACGCCCCAAAAATCAAGGAGCGCAACCGGCGATCAACCGAGTAAACCCGACTGAGCAAGCCTGTTAGGTTTTATTCTACCCGAACTAATTCATGAATAAAGAGGAGATGAACTCCACTAATCATACTTTATAAATATTTCATTAAAAACTTCCAGTTTCCATTAGCAGTTTCAACCGTAATATCCAAAATATTACAATTTTTATAGATATGATGAAAAACATATTTTCCAAATACCAATATTTCTAATTTAATTTCCAATATAAAACACCACCCTTTCCAAATACCAATATTTCTAATTTAATTTCCAATATAAAATACCACCCACAACCTGTCTACGGAGCCTCTAAATACAACTGAAGAGTAATGCGAAAATGCCAGCAACAAGGCTCCGGTTATACCTCAAAATACAAAGTACATGAAAAACAAATGATGCATGACCTCGAAATGAAGTGGGGCTCCCCAAGTCGGCTGAAAAGAGGATGCGCCACTAGCTGCGACCAACACTGACTGTTATGGAACCACCTACATCCATTTAAAGATGTAGTGCCCCCGGCAAGAGGGGCGCTAGTACTGTCGAATAGTACTAGTATGAAGGTCTAAACACTAACCTTAATAGAAGGAACAAGGAAACACACAAACAAGGGAAACAATCATGTTTTACAATAAAATCTTCAAACAAACACTATAACATCAAGTAGATGATCACATATGATCTCGGTTCACTTTTCATCTTATTAGGTTGGTAATCTTAGTGCCATGTGTCACAATCCTCAATACCATTGTGTTCTTATACGGAGTCCGATCTCGACCCGACCGGCTAGGTCGTCTCATTTGAGACATCCACCCTGTCCACAATTCCAATCATCAATCATCATTTTCAGCACAATTACTACCATGTGTGCGGCATGGTGTCCGATCACGGCCAGATCGACTAGGCCATCTCCACTGAGACATCATCCATACAATCAATCCTATCACTTTACATTTCCTTCCCATCTTTTGATACATTTGCACGAGGGGCTTTATTTATTGAATCGTTCTTAGCTCTTGGCCGTACTTTACATTTTCAAGTTTGCCCCTTTTTCGTATTCAACATCATTATCACATCAATAAGATCTATCATGTAAGGCATGTGCACACATAAGGAAGAAGGCTTGGAAAATCTTAAGCACATATAGGCTTTTCATAAATTTGGCATCACAACCATCATTCGATTCTTAACATGAATCTTCAACCTTTCTCGACACAAATTCCTCATTCCAAACACATTCTCAAATAGCATGATGACGTGATAAACATTTAGAACAATTATTGAACATGAATCTTTCAACACAATATATTAAGGCAACCAATTCTAGCATGATCAAGTTAGGAACTTACACCAAATACTCGGACACCAGGGGTTTGATTCTAAGAAGAAGGGAGTTTATCCATACATACCTCAATAGAGCTTTTAAGAAAATTTTACTTTTAGAAGTCATTTTAAAACAGTTGAGTCGAGGCTCATTTCGTAATATGTTTCACATATTTCCTCATTTCATAGGCATCACTAGGCACAATTATAAACATTGTCCACACTCTATTTCCCCAGTTCATTTAATTCATTTTCAAACATCTTTATAGTTTATCAACCATTAGACACGCTCAATCAAGATATTTAGTACGCATACGAGCGGTTAAGAGTATTAAGCATATCGAGTTTTCCTCACCTAATCGGTATACCAGTTTTCATTTAAACCACAACTCAAAGCCATACCATTTTAATAAGCAACCCATACTTTAAACATATATTGTTCAGTATAAGGCTCGTTCGGAATGATCAAGCTTATGAGTTTATAGGGGATAACCCGGAACGTAGAAATTAGGGATTTTGAGCCGGTCAAACTTAAACTTACGAAAACATTATGGAATTTAATTCCGAGAGAGAAAGTTTAGCCAACATGCCTGGTTGATCTTTCCTTAATTTACTACAACGCACCAACACCTCTAGCAATAATAATCTATAGGAAGATAGCGAAAATCGATTAATAATTAGAAAGATTCCCCATGGTGTAACTCTCTTAGGAATTTCATCAAACACCTAACATGTGAAATAGACTACAAGGTTCTACAATGGAAATTCCTTCTTCCCTCAACCAATTTCAACAAGAACAACCCAAAATAGTTCATTAATCACACATATATTTTTGAACTCATAATCTCTTATATGAAATCTTAGAAATAGGACTTACCCGGAAGGATAGTGAGCTACAGATTAACTTCCTTGATTCTTGAGAATTTGTGCAAGATTGGATGATTAGGATGTTAGGTTCCTCATTCCCTCTCTAAAAGGCTCTCATCCCTCTCTAGATTCACTAGATAATAGACCCAAATGAAGCCCCAAAGCCTATTTATCAAAATGGGGTCGGGTTATGAAAATAGGAAAAAGAAGCCTCCGAAATCTGGTCTGCGGTCGCATTATGGACCGCAAAATAGGTATGTGGGTCGCATAATGGATCGCGAAATTGGCGCCCAGAACTGGGCTTCACTGGACAGGTTTGCAACCATTTTGCTGTCGCATAACCACTTCTGCGATCGCATAATGCCCGCAGAATTGCATTATGGCAGCCTTTGGTAATTTGATCATAACTTTTTGTAGGAGTGTCCAAATGATGAAAGGTTTGAAGCGTTAGAAACTATACTCAAAGATATTTCATTTGATAAGTTTTTAATCACATAACACTTTATATATATTTATATATGCTCGTCCAAAGTATGGACTTATGCAAACTCATTTGGAATTTTAGCCTATTATGTAATTTTCCAATTTGAATTGGACTTAGGCCTCTCCTTGGACCCCATATTACTTATTATATGAATTATAAACTTGTTACCAATGTCCATCATATTTATGTCACATAAAATATTATAATTAGCCTACCTGGAACCACGATATCTTAAATTACTTAGCAAAATTTTTTTCGGGGCCTTACAAATGATGCCTCCCGCTGTGATGAACAACCGGCGGGTGTGCCTGAAGGTTCCAGTTCTGAGGCCCTTAAAAGAGTAGAGAATGCCCCAAGTGACTCGCTTGGGGAAATTAATATTGAGGATTCGCCGCCTGGCCCCACATTTTCTGAAGGGCAATTTCGAGATGCCCGGTCTATGGAGACCCCTGAGGTGGGGACGACCCACGAAGGGGATGACATATTACGTGGATACTTCGCTGGGGTCGGTGATGTTCCCGACCTGGATGCATCGATAATTTTGATAAGGCTTAGCGGCTTCTGAACCAAGTAAGTTTTAACCCTCATTATCATGTTTGCATTCATTTTTATTTCTTTATGTCTGATTTACTTCCTTTCTGAACAGGCTATGGCTCTCCATCGAGAAGCATGTTCCAAATATCGAGCTGAATTGATCCGGTGTGAAGCTGATCTCAAAAAGCTCATGGAGGAAATAGACGCCCTCAAACTCCTCTATGTGCAAAAAGAAAAGGAGATCAGGGGCCTTCGAGCCGAACTGGCAAGAGCTCATCAAGATTAGACCGATCTCATCGAACGAGTAACATAAAATTTTAGGAGCTTGTTATGTATTAACTTGATATTGGCAACTAACACTTTGATCCTGCAGGCTCAGTAGAAGGCCGAACTGGTTGAGCAGCTTCACGAAGAAGCTAAGATGAAAGAGGTAGAGACTTTGGGGTGGAATCAGCACATGGACCATCTTGCCTCGAAAAAAGATACGGTTCGGGCCCTGTTGTCTTCGGTTGAGCGTCAACTCCAAAGTGTGAAGGAGGAAAACTTGGACCGAGCCAAGAAAGTTGAAAATCTAGAGGCTCGATTGGCCGCTGAGCTAGCAAGGGCCACATCCGAGGCGGAGGCGCTCGTGGCCTCCTACCGAGCTGACGTTGAAGCTGCTAACACTCAGGCAAAGGAGATTTCTGATGCTGCTGAGGTTAAATTATCTTGCGTTGCTGAGCATGCTAGGCGCCAGTCTCGGAGAGAGACTCTTGAGGAGGTACATGCTCGTGGCTTCGACCTCACAGCTAATACTGAGAATGTGAAGGTGTTGGAGGATGAGGTCGGAGCTTTGATTTTTTATGATGAAGACTCCGCGAGTGGATCCGAGAGTGTAGGACATCAAGATGAAGCTCCCAAAGATGCGGCTCCCGAGGCAGACTAGGCACTTAGGATTTTTCTCCTTTTGTTTTTTGGTTTTTTCTGTAGGACGCTGTGTGGTATTTGTAAATACTTTACATATATGAAAGATTCCTTTTCTTTCAATTTCGTCTCTGATTTCTGATTTGTGATAAATTCTGTTTTGCCTTTTCCTTGTGAAAACTTTTTTGCAATCGGGTTACTGCAGCCTCCATAATACTAGCTCGAACTTAGAGTAGAACAAACCCTTAGGTTTTTTAGTTAAGCGAGGGCAAGTCCCTGAGCTTAACAATATGTTTGGGATTTTAATTTCGGATGGCTTGATCGAAGCCATAATTGCACTATTTTGATAGCCGAGTTCGAGTAAGGTTCGAACGCACAGTAACAGACCCCTTAAGGTTTGTATCGAGTAATCATGAGTCCTCGAACAATAGTCGAGTGAATTTTTATTTGAGCTTGAAATAGTGGAACCCTTAGGTTCGAATTGAGTGAGAACAAGATATCAAACTCTAAGTGTATTGGCCTTTAGGCTCTTTAGATTGGGCCGATATAGCCTATAAAAGATGTCTATTACTTCCCTCTTTCAGTTTAAAATACTTAGTAAAAATTTCTTTATGCCTTAGCATGTATTTTTTTACCCATTGGATTTTTTGAGGGTTCATAATCGATCGAAACCCCTTTGTTTTTTATGCCTTAGCATGTTTGTGTTAGGATAATTTGATACCTCTTAAGGTTTTTCGAGGGTTGATTCTATCGAATCCCTTTTGATTATTTTGCCAAGGGTAGCCTTTTTTAACCGGTTTTTAAAGATTTCGAAGGCCTGTTTTTATCGCGGGATTCAGACGTCTTCGAGGCGCATTAGTTTGGCCGTAGCCTTTGGGTATGCATCTTGGGATTATTTTCCAATAACATTTCGGACTTGTTCAAAGCGTTAGTCCCCGAGAATGATGGCCTTGGACTATGAGTCGAGGGGTGCCTCTTTAAGGTCTTTAAATAATTTGAACATGTCGATTGTCGATGGAAGTCCCCGAGTATTCGTGGCGTATTTACACTTGCCCTTGAGCCTTTTACCATTCGAGGTGTAATTGTACTTTGGCCATTGATCCATCTTTCATAAAATCATAAGCGTGGAGTTCGTATAGTAGAAGATTTTTTTGAAACACAAGATATTGATAAGGAAAAATGCTTCTTTGAATAATTTATACATGCATACATGTTTTTCCAGCGGGGCTCGACTAATCTATATGGACATGGTTCATTTGACCGTTTGGCCCATTACAAAGTTTCACTATCGAGACCCTTTGACACGAAGTACTTTCCTCGAACATCCGAGGGTGATTCCCCCAGTATTCGAGGTTGATTGTAGAGAATACTTGGAACTGTTGAATTGTCCCCAGGTAGCACATAATTGTTGCCTCGTTAAAAACCTCGCCGGAAAAACCCATTTGGGACAAAAATCGATCTAAGGAAAAAAGAGTGCAACGCGTGATTTAAAACCTGAGGTCTCGATGTCTTTGATCGGATACCTGTAGTATGTTAGTATCAAATATATAAATGAAAAAGGGATAAAGTCATACCTTAGCAATAATATCGTTTGAGAAGTGATATGTTCCAATTATTCGGCAGTTGTTCGCCATCCATCGTGCCGAGCTTATAAGATCCCTTTCCGACGATGTCGAGGACTTGGTAGGGTCCTTCCCAATTCAGGCCGAGCTTCCCTTCATTAGGATCTCGAGTATTGATGGTGAACTTACAAAGGACTAAGTCCCCGACTCTAAAGTAATGAAGGTTGGTTCTTCTATTGTAGTATCTCTCGATTCGTTGCTTTTGTGCAACCATTTGAACGAGTGCGGCTTATCATTTTTCATCTAATAATTTGAGGCTAGTATTCATAGCCTCGTGATTTGACTCTTCTGTTGCATGTCGAAACCTGGCACTGGATTCCCCGACTTCGACTGGAATCAAGGCTTCAGAACTATATACTAAGGAGAACGGGGTTGCCCCCGTACTGGACTTAGATGTTGTTCGATATGCCCAAAGGACTTCGGGTAGGATTTCTCTCCATTTCCCCTTAGCGTCATTCAACATTTTCTTTAGGTTTTGAATGATGGTCTTATTCGTCGATTCGACCAGTCCGTTCCCACTAGGATGATACGATGTTGACAATATCCTTTTTATTTTATGGTCTTCAAGGAATTTCGTCACTTTGCTGCCGATAAATTGTTTTCCATTGTCACACACTATTTCAGCAATTATCCCGAATCGACACACGATGTGATCCCAGATGAAGTCTACAACCTCTTTCTCTCTCACTTTCTCGAAAGCATGTGCTTCAACCCATTTATAGAAATAGCCATAAATAAAATGAACTTAGTTTTACCTAGGGCAGATGGTAGAGGACAGCCGATATCCATCCCACATTTCATGAATGGCCATGAGGATATGACCGAATGAAGTTGTTCTCTGGGCTGGTGAATCATCGGTGCAAAACTTTGACATTTATTATATTTTTGAACAAACTCCTTAGTGTCTTTTTCCATGTTATCCCAGTAGTATCCTGCTCTAATGATTTTGTGAATCAGTGATTCGGCGCTGAAGTGGTTCCCACAAGTGCCTTCATGGACCTCTCACAAAACATAAACGGTGTCACCTGGTCCTAAACATACTGCCAATGGTCCATCGAATGTCCTTCTGTCTAATGTTCCATCTTCAACCAATGTGAATCGAGCAACTTTGGTCTGTAGGACCCTCAACTCTTTAGGGTCCGATGGGAGCTTTCCGTTTTTCAAGTATTTAATATATTTATTCCTCCAATCCTAGGTTAAGCTTGTAGAGCTTATCTCGGCATGACCTTCCTCGATCACGAATCTCGAGAGTTGAACGATATTCCCCGAGCTGATCTCATCCTCCTCTACCGATCACCCCAAATTTGCAAGCGCATCGGCCTCACTGTTTTGTTCTCGAGGTACATGATGTAAAGTCCATTCCTTGAAACGGTGCAAATTTACCTACAGCTTGTCCAAATACCTTTTCAGTCTATCCTCTTTGAACTTCGAAGGTTTTGCTTACATGGTTCACCACTAGTAAAGAGTCACACTTGGCTTCAATGACTTCTTCTCCCAAGCTTTTAGCTAGTTCGAGACCTGCAATCATGGCCTCGTACTCGACCTCATTGTTAGTCAACTTAGAAGTTTTGATAGATTGCCTAATAGTGTTACCCGTGGGCGGTTTCAAAATGATGCCCAGCCCGGAGCCCTTCACATTCGAAGCGTCGTCTATGAAAAGGGTCCATACCCCCGATGATGTACCCGATTTTAACTAGAGTTCCTTTTCAACTTCAGGTATGAGGGTTGGCGTGAAATCGACCATGAAGTCCGCTAAAATTTGAGACTTGATGGCCATTCGGGTTGATATTCGACATTGTACCCACTGAGGTCGATGGCCCATTTGGACAATCGGCCCGACAGTTCGGGCTTGTGCAAAATATTACGAAGTGGGTAAGTAGTTAATACGCATATGGGGTGACACTGAAAGTATGGTTTTAACTTTCTAGAGGCGCATATCAGTGCAAGTGCCAATTTCTCCAAGTGGGGATATCTAGTTTCTGCTTCTCCTAAGGTTCGACTTACATAATAAGCAGGAAATTACGTACCTTGCTCTTCTCGAACTAAGACACCACTTACCACAATTTCTGATACTGCCAAGTACAAGTAAAGTTTCTCATCTACCTTTGGAGTGTGAAGCAGTGGTGGGATCTATAGCTATCGCTTTAATTCTTCTAACGCCTGTTGGCATTCCGGGGTCCTGGCGAAATCGTTCTTCTTTTTTAGTAGAGGGAAAAATCTGTGACTTCGATCCGATGATCTTGAGATGAATCGGCCCAAACCAGCTATCCGTCCAATCAACCTTTGCACAACTTTTACATTGTCCACAGCGGTGATGTCTTCGATGGCCTTGATTTTATCGGGATTGATCTCAATTCCCCGATTCGACACCATGAAGCCGAGGAACTTGCCTGAACCGACCCTGAAAGCACATTTATCGGGGTTGAGCTTCATATTTTATCTCCTTAGTATCTCGAACGTTCTTGAAAATGTGCCAAATAGTCCTCTACGCGCAGGGACTTAACTAGCATGTCATCAATATACACTTCCATTGACTTACCTCTCTGTTCTTCGAACATTTTATTTACTAGACGTTGGTAGGTAACTCCTGTATTTTTTAGCCCGAAGGTCATTACATTATAACAATATGTTCCATACTTAGTGATAAATGAAGTCTTTTCTTGGTCTTTCGGGTTCATTTGAATTTGATTGTACTCGGAACAGGCATCGAGGAAAGTATGGATCTCGTGGTCGGCCATGGCGTCGATCATGCGATCGATGTTAGGCAGTGGAAAAGAATCTTTGGGGCGTGCCTTGTTTAAATCCTTATAATCTACACACATTCTAAGTTTGTTCCCTTTTTAGAGAGTACGACTACATTGGCTAACCATTCGGGATATTTTACCTCCCGAATGGACCATATTTTGAGAAGTTTATTTACCTCGTCCTTTATGAATGCGTGCTTTACCTTTGAGTGGGGTCTTCTCTTTTACTTCACTGGTCTGAACTTAGAGTCGAGGCTTAGTGGATGCGTTGTTATCTCCAGTGGGATCCCTGTCATGTCTAAGTGGGACCAAGCAAAACAGTCTATGTTATCAATAAGAAATTGAATAAGCTTCTTCCTGAGTTCAAGGGTTAACCCCGTTAACAGTTATACCTTTCGCTCGGGTAGGTACCCCATCAATATAACTTGTTCCAGCTCTTCGACCGTTGATTTGGTGGTGTCGGAATCCTCGGGAACAACAACAGTTCGAGGGGTCAGAAAATCCTCCTCTTCTTCTTCTATTTCCTGCTTCCCCGATTCGGTCGAGGCTGGTGGCGGTGATTGCTATTTGGATCCCTGTTTACCTTTGATGCTCGACTTTTTCGAGGTTGATAACGTCGATATCAGTGTCACCTCATCGACCAAAAACATTTCCTTTATAGCACACTGCTCCTCGCCACTATTTTTACACCATCTGACATCGGGAGTTTCATTATTTGGTGGAGATTCGAGGGCACTACCCTCATGTTGTGGATCCAAGGCCTTCCGAGAAGGGCATTGTACCTCATGTCGCCGTCGATTACGTGGAACTTGGTATCTTGAATGGTTCCAGCCACATTCATCGGTAGGATAATCTCCCCTTTAGTTGTTCACTGGCCATATTGAAGCTGTTTAAGAGCCGATCTGCAAGGATGATTTGATACCGTAGGCCGAGCTGCTCCACGACCCTCAATCAAATGATATTTTCCGAACTACCTGGATCCACTAAAACACGCTTAACTTGAACTTTATTTAACAAGATAGAAATTACCAGAGCGTCATTGTGGGGCTGAGAAATTCCCTCTGCTTCTTCGTCGTTGAATGATAAGGTGCATTTTGGCACATAATCTCGGGTTCATTTTTCCCTAGTGATTGATACCTTAGTGCGTTGGAATACGGGTCCCCGCGGAATGTCGACCCCACCGACGATCATATGAATGACATACTGCGATTCCTCCTGTTCATTTTTCCTGTTGGAGTCCCTCTCTCTGAAATGATTCTTGGCTCGATCGCTGAGGAACTCTCGATGGTGGCCCTCGTTGAATAGATGGGCTACCTACTCCCTTAACTGCCTGCAATCCTCGGTGTTGTGGCCATACGTGCCATGATACTTGCACATCAAATAGGGGTTTCTTTGGTAAGGATCGTTCTGTATGGGTCTGGGCCATCTAGTATCTTTGATCCTTCCGATTGCCGATACAATGCCTGATGCATTGCTAAAGTTATATTCCGATAATCGGGGTGCCTCTGTGGGATCAACATACTTGTCAAAACCATTTTTTCTCATAAGTCCCTAAGAATTCTGTCCTCGATCACTTCTTTGATCATTTCGGACGGAATTTCATCCTGGACATTGTTCCTTCGATCTGCGGTGTATAGTTGATATCGGTCTTTGTTTGACCTTGGCTCTCTGTCAACGCCCCTATGATTTTTAACTGCCGACCTGTTTGGAGGTACTGAACCGGAAGGGGCTACTAGTTGGTCGTCCTCGACCCTAATCTTCGATTGATATCGATTGTGCACATCTTCCCAAGTTACAGATGGATACTCGATCAAATTTTGTTTCAAATGGCGTGATGCTATCGAACTCCTTTCATTCAACCCCTGAGTGAAAGCTTGAACAAACCCAATCATCTGTGACCGGTGGCAACTGATAAGTAGGGATTTTAATCTATTAATTTCTCTCTTTTACTAGTGTTTTAGGCCAAACGTTCTTGAAAGTATTACCGGAAACTAATGAAATATGCTTGCTTGCAGGAATTGTTCAAAATGAGCCAAAGGAATCAAAATCAACTCACAAAGGAGTCAAAAGTTGAACAAAAACCAAGACTGGGCAAAGAGGTTTAAAGTGCGGACCTCACAAATATTGTGCGGCCGCGATCATAATTATGCAGTCCACAAGAGGGAGATTCAGAGAGTGTGATTTGGGCTAAAGGATGAGCGCGGACCGCACTAGAAATGTGCGGCTGCGAAAGTCCCTGTGCAGCCGCAATTGAAATTATGCGGACCGCGACGACTAAGATTCAAAGAGATAACAACTTGATAAAAAGAGAAAAGTGCGGACCGCACCAGAAATGTGCGATCGCAGAAGTCCCTTGTGCGACCGTGATCAAAATTATGCAGCCCGCAAGATGAAGAATCAGAGAGTTAATTTCAAGCCAAACTCAAGCAAGTTCGGACCGCATCACTTTTATGCGACCGCATAATCTGGAGCATGGTCGCACTTAGAATTATGCGGTTCGGGAAAGTTCAGCTCAACCTAGATCCAAAAGAGAAGAAGGCGGACCGCATCAGAATTATGCGGCCATGAAAGCAAGAGTGCGGCCGCACTCAAAATTACGCGAATGCACAACCTCCACGAGGGCATTTTTGTCAGATATTTTCAGCTTAGTATAAATAGAACTTTTTGTCATTTTTAGGTTATGTTATGTTTTGTATGAGCACCTGAGACGACTGACTTTTCTGTTTTTTGAAATTTTTGTACTAGATTCACTTCTTAACATTATATTTTCATTCCATAATTTAATATTATGAATTTTATCTTCATTTCATCTTTAATTCTGTTATTTCCATTAGTAGCTAAATCCATAACTAGGGTTGCATATTTAATGGGTATTTGATTTTAGGGCTTGAATGTGAATGTGTTAGTGATATTTAGCCTAGTTCTTGCTAGAGTTCAAGAATTAATGGTTGCAAACATTGATTCATGCCTTTATGACTTAGTCTCTACTTGAGAAAGAGGGACTAAGTCTAGAAAAACTAGGCTAATAAGGAATTGGGGTGCTCAAGAAATTGATAGCCCCAATTAAAGGGTTAAACCTAGATATAGTAATATCTGACTTGAGCTTATATCACTTAAATTGCATGAATACCCATTAGGACTTGAGAAAGTCAAATTGGAAAAATCACTCAAACTACCAAGAGGTATAGAGTGAGTACCCATGTGTGATAGCTATATTACAATCCCAAACTAATCAAACTTGCCCTAGATTTTTCTACCCGTTAGATATCCACCTAGGTAGAAGTCACGACCCTAGTCTCTTTTAACATTTGGAAAACAACAACAAAAATATTGTCCTTAGTTTCAATTATTGCAACCATTAGAAGTAGAAATCAAACCCAAAATTGTGGAAGTTTAATTAGAATCAAAGCCCACATCTAGCTTAGATATAAACCTAATTCCAAATATTAACTCCTTGTGGATTCGATCCCAACCTAGTTGGGTTAAAACTGCTGTAACGACCCGATTAATGGTTTTGAGTTCTAGCGCGTCGTTCAACAGTTTGAGGTCATGAGCAACTCCGTTTCCGGTATTATGACTTGTAGGTGTGGTCAGAATTGAATTTCCGGAACTTTAGAGTTAATTTGGAAAGAAAATTCTCATTTCGGAAGCCTTAAGTTGGAAGAATTGACTAAGACTGGATTCTTGAGTAAACGACCTCAGAATAAGGATTTGAAGGTTCCAACAGGTTCGTATGATGATTTCAGACTTGGGCGTATGTTCGGATCGGGTTTTGGATGACCCGGGAGCGTTTCAACGCATATTGTAGAAGTCAACATTTAGAAGAAATTTCATAAGTCTGGGTTGAAGTGCATTTCAGTGATATTGATGTCCATTTGGGATTCCGAGTCTGGGAATAGCTCTGTATGGTGATTCTGGAGTTAGAAGCGCGAGCGGAAGTGAATTCGGATGTCCGTAAGTCATTTTGAAGTCATTTGGCTTAAGATAGAAATTTGAAGGTTTTTGAGAAAATTCGACCGGAAGTGGAAATTTTGATATCGGGGTCGTAATGCAATTCCGGAAGTTGGATCAGGTCCGTAATGTCGAATATGACTTGCGTCCAAAATTTGGGGTCAAATTTGACGGGTTTCGGCATCGAATGTAGAAGTTGGAAATTTCTAAGTTCATAAAGATTGAATTAGGGTGCAATTCGTCGTTTCGGTGTTGTTTGATATGGTTTGAAGCCCCAAACAAGTCCGTGGGATATTATGGGACTGGGTCATGTAATTGGACGGGGTCCCGGGGGCCTCGGGTGTGTTTCGGGGTGGTTTCGGGTCATTTTTGAGTGATTTGCTGCTGCTGTTTGCTGGTGTATCTGGTGTTCAATGCGATAGCAGTCCTAGTTGTGCGATCGCAGAAAAGAAATTAGAGGGGCTGGAATTTTTGCTTGTGCGAACACACTTGGAGGTATGCAATCGCACAGAAGAGAATTTTTGGGGCTGTTGCGTTGGTCTATGTGATCGCAGGTGTAGTTGCGCGATCGCACAAAAAGAAAAGTTGAGGCTGCAGGTTAATGGCTTATGCGATCGCGAGGTTGAATGTGCGATCGCATAGTATATGCTTGGAGGCTTTTGGGACTTTGCTTATGCGATCGCAGCTGATGGAGTGCAGTCACATAGAAGGACGCCTAGGCAGTGTGCTATTTTAAACGGACTTGGTTCATTTTTCTTCCATTTTTTCTTTTGGCTTGGGCGATTTTGAGGAGCTTCAAGGGAGATTTTCTTCAAGGATAACAAGGTAAGTTATTCCAACTCATTTCAAGTTAAATGCATGTCTTAGGGTCGGACTTAAGTGTGAGAATTTGTGGAAATTGTGGGATTTGGAAGAAAACCTAGAATTTGATATTTTGGATTTTTACCACAAATTTGAGCATGGAAATTAGAGTAAATTGTATATTTGATCTAGTTAGGCCATGGGTAGAGTTTATCTTCAAGAAATTTCAGAATCCGGGCACATGGGCCCGAGGGCATTTTGTTAAATTCTTTGAGCGGAGATGAGAATTTATATAATTTGAACTGTTACAAGTATTAGAGTATATTTTCATTGGTTTCCCCGTTATTTGGATAGTTTTGGGGCATTGTGCATCAATTCGGAAGGGCTTGGAAGCCGGTTATGGAATTTCGGAGCGAGGTAAGTCTCCTTTCTAACTTTGTGAGGGGTAATTATCCCCCATAGGTGAACTAAATGAATACATGATATTAATTGCGGGGGCTATGTGCGCACGAGGTGACGGGAGTCCGTGCGTAGCTACTAAGATGCTTATGTCCGGATAGTCTAGGACCCACTAGCATGCCTTACTTGTTGTACTTGTGATCTTGCCAGTAATATTAGACCGCTAATATGATCGAAATAGTAATTGAATACCTAAGAAGACTAGAGTTCATTTTCTTAATCATCTAGAAAGAGAATTGATTCTTCCTTGGATAATTGTGTTTCGGATAAATCTATAATGTTTGAAACCCTGTTGAAATTGGCAAGTAAATCCCCAGAAAGGTTTTAAATACTATTTTCATGTTCATTAAAAGGAGAATTCTATCAGTTTATTGAACAACTAATTTTTCCTGATAAGAAAATGTGGTTTATTGGTGTGAATATGTGTAACTATGGGTGCCTGAGTCGCATGTATGATTCGCGAGCAGGATAACCTTGTAATTATGTATAACCGCGTCGCATGATCGATTTGCGAGCGGGGCAGATAGATGCATCTATGGTTCAAGCCGTTCGACCCTCGGCAGTGCACAATTTATTATTGTTAGTCCGCGCCGTTCGACCCTCGGCACTTTGTTTGCGCATGATAAATGCTGCATATTTCCTGTGATTTATACATGTTTATCGGCCTAAGGAAATTTTTAATTGCCAGTTAAAAAGAAGAAGAATTGATGTGTAAAATGTGAAAAAAGGTCTGATATTTCTTATCCCTGATTATTATTTAATTGTATATGATACTAATGCTTAGCACCTCACTTGATTATAATTAACCGACTTATAACAAGTGTCCAATTCGAACTCTCGTCACTACCTCTCTGAGGTTAGGTGGGATACTTACTGAGTACACGTTGTTTTCGTACTCATGCTACACTTGCTGTGCATTTTGTTGCACAGGTACCTTCATAGCAATATGGCTGACTTGGAGACTTAGATGAGCTGCATCACTCAGAGATGACCCGCAGTCGGCAGAGTCTTCCTCTATGTATTGTATTTTCATTTTTATTCCTTGTCCAATCTGTATTTCAGACAAGCTTTGTAGAATTTGTAAAATTCTTAGAAATTGCTCATGTACTTGTGTCACCGGGTTCTGGGATGTGTTGGGATGTACTTTATTAAAATGGAGTATTGGGCTGTTATTTTTACTTAATGGATTTTATTTAGTTGTTACGTGTTAAAGTGAAAGGTAATGATTTCAAAAATGCTAAAACAGGAAATTTAGCTTAACTATTTAATGATTGGCTTGCCTGACAGTGGTGTCCGGCGCCACTACGACCTTATGGATTTTGGGTCATAACAACATGGTATTAGAGCTCTAGGTTCCCTTAGGTTTCACGAGTCATGAGAAAGTCTAGTAGAGTTTTGCGGATCGGTACGGAGATGTATGTACTTATCTTTGAGAGGCTACAGGGCTGTTAGGAGTACTTCCCTTCTTGATTCCTCATCGTACGATTTGATTCCTCCAAGGCTTATGCCTACGTTTCTTCCTACTCAATCTTATGCGTCGCGAAGCGCTTGCTATGAATTAGGAATTTGAGGAATTGAAATGGTGCTATGGGTGTGGTGCGAGATGTTTCTCCCTGCGAAGTTGATTGAGGCTATTGTCATTGCTCTGCAGAAGAGTAATATGTTGTTTCAGCCAGTAGCTGTGATTCTGAGGACTTGAGGTTATGCTCAGGTTGTGATGATGTTTACAATTGGTTATCGCGCGATGTCGATATGATGATAGAATACTTGCCCATATGTTGGGGGTGATGAATGGATTGAAGGGAGGTCTTCTCAGGGCGTGATTTCGAGCTTTCAGAATTTTAGTTCCGGCAGAGGAAGGCATTTGGACTATAAATGGTTAGATTTTGGATTGATAAAGCAGTAAGACTTGGTGTTTTCAAGTGAGGTGCGATATGCACCTGTGATGTGATGTCGTCGTCACTGATCGAATGGAATATGTTAAGTTTGTCGGTGCTATGGTTTCTTCGGTTGCATGGTGTCAGAGTATTGTGAAGAAGAATTCAAGAAGTGGTTGTCAGAGACCGTGAGGCGCGGTGGTTCAGTACTGGATAAGTGTTGATAATGAAGGCAGCTCGAGATAGATGATCTTCGGAGAGTTTGAAGTCGTGGCGAACTGCTGGATTAAGAACTACAAAGAATGATATTGAATTGAAGCACCAATTGGGTAGCATACGATGAAGGAAGATATGTGAAAGTGCTAGGCGGTGGTCCCTTTCTAAAAGGCCAGGTGTAAGGAACGTAAGTCAGGTAGTTGTTTAAAGGAATGAGTTTAACAAGTGGGAGAGTGGCAGCGTAGCACAGGAGTTCAGTAGTAAGACAGCTGCCTATCTTGAGGGAAAGTTTGAGAGTTTTAGTGGATGGTGATTGGGTCCACGAGCTTAAGTTGAAATGTGGGTTATTTCGGCGGAAGGTTGGATACAACAAGGATGAGTTGTTAGGAATGAAGAAGGACGCAATGTGGTGGTGAATTTGAAGATGTTGTAGCGCATTTAGTAGATGTCCACGAGGAGCAGACAGACTGGTAAAGTTGGTGAATGAGAGCAGGCTTAGGATGAGGTATTGATGTTGCAGAGAGTGTGCATTTCAGCGTCGTTGGAAGGTGTCAGTTGGTGATTTCCACAGGTGGGTTATCTCCTGTGAGTAGGTTAGCGGTTGTATGATTGGCAAGTTTCTGCGAGGAATTCTGGTGGCTATTCGGTAGGAGGCAGAATGTGTGAATAATGCTAGAGAATTTGAGTATTTAGGGAATGCTGACAGGGGAATTTAGAATAATTGGACGGATTGGTTAAGAAAAATCATGTAACAAAGGAGAAAGGATCTCAGCAGGGTCTAGAGTGGTGCAAGGAGTAGCTTCGGGCTAAGTGGGGGAGTCCCACCACCTGCAATTGGGTTGTAGGATTGTGTTCTCATGGGGTGGCGGATTGTCGGTGTAATGGAAAGTTATTGCAGCTAAGGGAAAGGAGTAAAATAGTGATTGTACGTGGGATTTGATGAATGTGTGCAAAAGTTGGCCCTATTTGACCAGGGTTAGGCTTTGGAGGATTCAGAATTTATGCTTAATGCATAGGCGAGTTGTAAGGGTAGTGACTCAGTCACGTACTTCATTGGGAGGATGTTCATGCGCTAGAAGAGCCTTGGAGTTGATCGTATTCGGGGCCAGTCATAGTGGGTGACTCTCAATAGCGGTCCTAGCAAACTCGAAGGTTAAGAATGCGGTGTTTAAGGGTTTCAGGCAGCAGTATGATTAAGAATTAAGCTTTTGCAGTATAATTTCTGAGAAAGGGAAAATGGTTGGAGTGTTCTATGATATTTTTCACCGTGCAGGATAGTGTTGGGGGAGTGAGAGAAGTAAACTCCGGGGTGTAGAAAGATTATCAGAAGGGTATGAGACGGTTTGTGGGATTGAGATAGCATGGTCTCGTGAGTCAAGGCCACTCGGGATGAGTGAGGATTGAGTTTTTTATGAGTTGAATGGGGTTACTATTGTTTCTGAGGCGATTAAGTATGATTAAAAGAAAATAGATTGGTTAGCCATGGTTGGAATGACACATGTGCGACAGTGATCAGTTCCTTCAATGTGGTTAAGTTATGCATGTGGTTTGTGCTGGCGTGTGCGAGGCTTGTCGGCCGCCATAATGGATTTATTTGGAAGCATTCAAGTATTATGGCTTGTCAGGTGTAGGCGGATCCAGGAAGGATCATGGGGGTATAGACTATTCCCTGAGGATTTGCCTGTTTTGTGATTATAAGAATTCACTCGTGTGTTGTTATGGTCCTCTTGAATTGAGGTGGGAAAAAAAGGGGGTTTCTATATGACGGGGTGTTCACCCTATTAGTGGTTCAAGAGTTATGATGGAATTCCTGCGCTATCTCATATTGGCATGCAGGTGCAGTAAGCAATATGTAATTGGAAGTAAGGATCAAGATTACGGTTCAGTGTTGGCAAGGATGTCATGAGCTCGGGCGAGCAAGAAAAAGGGATTTGAAAGTTCAGAGTAGGCTGGTGTTATCTTCAGTGTCACCTAAGATCGATATTCGGTGAAAGAGGTTTGTACCCTGGTCATGGGTTCTTGATGTGTTTTGCAGTGTTAGTGTGGTCGTTGGTATGGATGTTCAGACTTCTTACCTCGTGGAGGGTCGTGGGACCATGACCACGGGAAGATTGTATAAGTGTGACATGTAGTCACCTGATTGATTGAAGATTTAGACCAAGTATAAGGAAGTGCAATATTGTTTGTTTGAAAATTTATGCCAGGAAGGCGTTCGGTCCAGCTGGCTGTGGATTGTGGGGTGTTTTCCCAACTATGATGGTTGTTCTTGCGTGTTATGAGAGGAAATAGGTTATTTTGGACCCAGGTAAGGCTATCATCCTAGTTCATGGCGAGCAGAATAGGCTTGAAATGTATGAATGGATTTAAACAAGATAATGGGCTTCATGCGAGTCAGATGTGTTCATTTCAGTATAGCGCTCCTCAAGGAGGGGTGTTGGAATATCAGGTGTTGTTCCGTCTTCGTCAAATTCATGTGATATTATGATTGTGCCGTGTGAGTTGTGAAACGGCTTGATAATTTCTTATGTGTTGAGATTTCGCGTAGTGATGAGGTTATGTGAGCAAGATGGCTCTTGAGATCCAGATTATGTATCGCACCTCAGTTGTGCTTGAGTTTTGTAGCATATAGTTCTATCAGCCTCCCCAGAATGGTATTCTGCACTTAGTGTGCTTGTGACCGGTATTCAGTAATTTGTAATAGTGAGCAATTTAGCTCCGTGTATATCTCCTTATGTGAATTTTATGATTTGGATCGGGTTGCACGCCGCAATAGTGTGATGATGAGTACGATTCCCTATATCTATTTTTCTTATGTTATACTTCCTATTTTCTGAGGAAAGTCCATATTAGTTGCGTGACTTGAGTAGTTCCTTCCTGGGTCATTTCCTTATGTATCATGTTCGAATTGTGGCCTATTGGCGCATTGTGGCATCATGTGAGACTATTGGTCATGTCTGGGGTGATTGGTTGTCTGAGCAGTTCATACTGGGTAAGACGAGATTTATAAATCTGGGATCGGTGTGATAAGATTATGTGAAATATATTACAAGACAATTGCCAGTATTTGGTTAGTAAGGAGGTGATGATTTTAGTCAAAAAGGAGAGATTCAATGGTTGGTTAACTCTACAGTTGGTTAGAATTTCTACACATCTTCTCTGTGTGGTGGTATCGTCAGCATTATAGCCGGATGTATATATATATATATATATATCATAAGGTGAATTAGGAGCATCAGAGTGGTGGAATTTTGGCTATTAAGGTTTGGGGAAATGTCATTGTGATTGGATGATGAAATATGCGGTGATTATATATTGGAAATAGGTCTGGTAGAGAAATTTTAGGTGTTGGAACTGGGTTCTGAGCTTATTGTATGGATAAAAAAGGATATCTTCAGGTTTGATCAAGCTAATTTGCTCAACTGGGTTGTGGTAGCACGGGCAGGTGCACGAGGTGTTAAACAGTGATTTCAGATAACTCCAGAGCAGTTCTTAGCACGTTCGAGGATGAACGTCTGTTTAAATGGGGGAGAATGTAACGACCCGACCGGCCGTTTTGAGCTCTAGCCCGTCGTTCAGCAATTTGAGGTCAAGAGCAGCTTCGTTTACGGTATTATGACTTGTAGGTGTGGTCGGAATAGAAATTCGGGAAGTTTAGAGTAAATTTGGAAAAAAAATTCTCATTTTGGAAGCCTTAAGTTGGAAGAATTGACTAAGACTGGATTTTTGAGTAAACGACCTCAAAATAAGGATTTGAAGTTTCCAGTAGGTTTGTATGATGATTTCTGACTTGGGCGTATGTTCGGATCGGGTTTTGGATGACCCGGGAGCGTTTTGACGCATATTGTAGAAGTCAGCATTTTAGAAGAAATTTCATAAGTCTAGGATGAAGTGAATTACAGGGATATTGATGTCCGTTTGGGATTCCGAGTCTGGGAATAGCTCTGTATGGTGATTCTGGAGTTGGGAGCGCGATTGGAAGTGAATTCGGATGTTTGTAGGTCATTTTGAAGTCATTTGGCTAAAGATAGAAATTTGAAGGTTTTTGAGAAAATCCAACTGGAAAAGGAAATTTTGATATCGGGGTCGGAATGCGATTTCGGAAGTTGGAGCAGGTCCGTAATGTCGAATATGACTTGTGTGCAAAATTTGGTGTCAATCGAAGGTGATTTAACGGGTTTCGGCATCGAATGTAGAAGTTGGAAATTTTTAAGTTCATAAAGATTGAATTAGGGTGTGATTCATCATTTTTACGTTGTTTGATGTGTTTGAGGCCCCGATCAAGTCCGTGGGATGTTATGGGACTGAGTCGTGTTATTGGACGGGATCGGGGGGGCCTCGGGTGTGTTTCAGAGTGGTTTTGGGTCATTTTTGAGTGATTTGCTGCTGCTGTTTGCTGGTATATCTGGTGTGCAATGCGATCGCGGTCCTAGTTGTGCGATCGTGGAGAAGAAATTAGAGGGGCTGGAATTTTGGCTTGTGCAATCGGACTTGGAGGTATGCAATCGCACAGAAGAGAATTTTGGGGGCTGTTGCGTTGGTCTATGCGATCGCAGGTGTAGTTGCGCGATCGCACAGAAAGAAAAGTTGAGGCTGTAGGTTAATGGCGTATGCGATCGCGGGGTTGAATTTGCGATCGCATAGTATATGCTTGGAGGCTTCTGGGACTTTCTTATACGATCACAGTTGATGGACGCCTAATCAATGTGCTATTTTAAACGGACTTGGTTCATTTTTCTTCCATTTTTTCTTTTGGCTTGGGCGATTTTGAGGAGCTTCAAGGGAGATTTTCTTCAAGGATAACAAGGTAAGTTATTCCAACTCATTTCAAGTTAAATGCATGTCTTAGGGTCGGACTTAAGTGTGAGAATTTGTGGAAATTGTGGGATTTGGAAGAAAATCTAGAATCTGATATTTTGGATTTTTACCACAAATTTGAGCATGGAAATTAGAGTAAAATGTATATTTGATCTAGTTAGGCCATGGGTAGAGTTTATCTTCGAGAAATTTCAGAATCCAGGCACGTGGGCCCGAGGGCATTTTGGTAAATTCTTTGAGCGGAGATGAGAATTTATATAATTTGAACTGTTACAAGTATTAGAGTATATTTTCATTGGTTTCCTCGTTATTTGGATAGTTTTGGGGCGTTGTGCATCAATTGGAGTCGTCGGAAGGGCTTGGGAGCCGGTTATGGAATTTCGGAGCGAGGTAAGTCTCCTTACTAACTTTGTGAGGGGGAATTGTCCCCCATAGGTGAACAAAATGAATACATGTTATTAATTGCGGGGGCTACGTGCACACGAGGTGACGAGAGTCTGTGCGTAGCTACTAATATGCTTATGACCGGGTAGTTTAGGACCCACTAGCATGCCATACCTGTTGTACTTGTGATCTTGCCAGTAATATTAGATCGCTAATATGATCGAAATAGTAATTGAATACCTAAGAAGACTAGAGTTCATTTTCTTAATCATCTAGAAAGAGAATTGATTCTTCCTTGGATAATTGTGTTTCGGATAAATCTATAATGTTTGAAACCCTGTTGAAATTGGCAAGTAAATCCCCAGAAAGGTTTTAAGTGCTATTTTCATGTTCATTAAAAGGAGAATTCTATCAGTTTATTGAACATCTAATTTCCTGATAAGAAAATGTGGTTTATTGGTGTGAATATATGTAACTATGGGTGCCTGAGTCACATGTATGATTCGCGAGCAGGATAACCTTGTAATTATTTATGACCGCGTCGCATGATCGATTCACGAGTGAGGCAGATAGATGCATCTATGGTTCGAGCCGTTCGACCCTCGGCAGTGCACAATTTATTATTATTGGTCCGCGTCGTTTGAACCTCGGCACTTTGTTTGCACATGATAGATGCTGCATATTTCCTGTGATTTATACATGTTTATCGGCCTAAAGAAAATTTTAATTGCTAGTTAAAAAGAAGAAAAATTGATGTGTAAAATGTGAAAAAAGGTCTTATATTTCTTATCCCTGATTATTACTTAATTTTCTATGATACTCATGCTTAGCACCTCACTTGATTATAATTAACCGACTTATAGCAAGTGTCTAATTCGACCTCTCGTCACTACCTATCTGAGGTTAGGCGGGATACTTACTGAGTACACGTTGTTTTCGTACTCATGCTACACTTGTTGTGCATTTTGTTGCTCAGGTACCTTCATAGCAATATGGCTGACTTGGAGACTTAGACGAGCTGCATCACTCGGAGATGACCCGCAGCCGGCAGAGTCTTCCTCTATATATTGTATTTTCATTTTTATTCCTTGTCCAATTTGTATTTCGGAGAAGCTTTGTAGAATTTGTAAAATTCTTAGAAATTGCCATGTACTTGTGTCACCGGGTTCTGGGATGTGTTGGGATGTACTTTATTAAAATGGAGTATTGGACTGTTATTTTTACTTAATGGATTTTATTTAGTTGTTACGTGTTAAAGTGAAAGGTAATGATTTCAAAAATGCTAAAACAGGAAATTTAGCTTAACTATTTAATGATTGGCTTGCCTAACAGCGGTGTCCGGCGCCATCACGACCTTATGGATTTTGGGTCGTGACAACTGCATTGACCACCCTCGCTACTCAATAGTAGTGTAGGCTCAGACCCGATCAATTTTGGTGCCGTTGTCGAGGAGTTAGACGATCTTAGCTATATATCTAAGTATGTCTGTGTTTTGTTTCTCTTTCCTTCCGTTTTACTAATTTTCTTTGTCAATTACTTTTAGGTACCAATGGATCTTAACAACGAGGCCCTCGAAAATATTCCAGTGGGCGAGGAGGTAGATGACGAACAAGTGGATGAGGTTCATCTTGAGCCTCAAGTACAAAGGAGAGGTCGACCACCTCACGATAATGTGCCAAACCGTCCCCCACCTCCTCACAGGGCAGCACCTCGGGTGTTGCTCAACAAAGGCTGTGCGAGTGCAATAGTTCCATCCCGGATTAGGGCGGGCAACTTTTAGATAACCAATGTCATGCTTACACTGTTGGAACAACGAGGTTTCTTTACCGGATCTCCTCATCAAAACGCCTATAAGCATCTCAAAGGTTTTGTTGACATGTGCTGGGGGAGCAAGCAGACGAATGTCTCTGAAGACGCATTGAGGTTAAAGCTATTCTCTTTTTCACTTCGGCGAAAAGCTTTGGACTGGCTTGCGAGGTTACCCAACCATTCCATACACACTTGGGATGAGTTGGCCGAGAAGTTCATAGCAAAGTTCTTTTCTTCGGGGCATATGACGACACTGGGAGATGAAATTTGAGAAAAGTAGTAGTGGGTACAATCAAGATGATGCATATGATGATCAAAGTGAAGAGGTTCAATATGTCAATAATTATCAAGGTCAACAGAGCAATGCTCCAAATCAACAACAATGGAGATCACAGAGAAACCAAGGAAATTGGGGAAACCAAGGTGATGTTTTAGATGTCAATACCATACAATTATATAAGTTAATTGTGAGGTACCCAATTTTTCGAGTGCTGTCTTAATAGAAGAACCTGGTTCTTCTTGGTGTTCCAACTACTACTCTTGCGGAATAATAAAAACAGTAAAGTAAGAAATCACAGATTTTTACGTGGAAAACACCTGGCTCAAAAGGTGAAAAAACCACGACCTACTCCTCAGTAGGATTTGCTCAAACTCTTCACTAAAACTCTGAGCCAAACGGGCTTACAAAATAAACTCTTTTCTAATCCTAGGACTAACTCTAATCCCTTTGTAGTAACTAGCCCCTAGCTAATTTCTACAAGCTTCAAGTTATCTCTAACTTGAACAATGCGTACCTATTACAATTGCTTCTATGAAAGCTGAAAAGATACAATATTAAAACTCCTACTACAATCAACTAGACTCAATAATTAATAAGATGGAACTGGTTCTTCTAGTTGAACTGTAGCCTTTGAATCGCACAATGATTCTGCTAGCAAAATAACTCTAGGACTTTGCTTTCAGATTTTGAATCACTTCAGCTTTTGTGCATTAAGAATTCTAGCAGAAATACATCGAGTATTTATAGAGTCAGTTGTTGAGCTTGTCGTCCAATTCTAGTCCAACTCTACCTGGGTGAACAATTCGTATCAAACTCAACTTCCTTTCTTTTGTTACTTTCCTTGCTGAATTCGACTTCAATCTTCTCATCAGTTTGCAACCTTTTCGCATTAGGAGACAATCTCTTGGTTCATTGATATTTCACATTCACAAATATCTCCTATGCATATACGGTTCATGTGCTGGCTATTCAGTTCAAGATGTGTTCTCTGATGGACCTAGTTCAACTGGTTAACCATTTGTCAATCTTCAAAACTATGCAGTGACATGGGTCAACAAATTCCCCCTTTTTGATGATGACAAACTCTGTGCTTAATCTTGTATACACTTCAAACACTTTGTATGGTTTTAAGCATTAATCATAGAGAAACCAGGTTCATTAGGTTATAAATATCACTTTGAATTTTTTTTTGAAAATGTTTAGCGTTTAGCACATATCTTCCCCCTTTTGGCATCATCGAAAAGTTTGCAAAATGATACACTTACCAGATTTATTAATTATTACTCATGGCCATTGAGGCAACTGCAGATGCAAAGCATGATTAATCATCACAAGAAGCCAATAAATGTAAGCTAAATAAGAAATTGAGAAAAGTCAATAACTAGAAGCAAAATTCATTGATTAGTAACGATTATCAACCACCATACAGAAAAACAAAAACAAACCAACCATGGGCAAAAAATAGAGTAAAAATAAAAGAAACTGAACAACTGGTCTAAAGAGGGGTTTTGGAAGCTATGGACAACCTAAGGATTGGAAGGTGCAGAGGAGGTTGTGGTCTTGGATTGTAGGAGAGAAAGCATATGCTGAAGAACACCCTCGTTCTTTTCTTTCTCCTTTGCTAATTCAGCCCTAAGANATTGATCTCGCTTTCCTGCACCAGAATTCTAACTTTGCTGTTGACGGGTTGCTTCCTAGATGAATCAGGTTCATCCACAGGAACATTGACATTGTAGTCACATGTCAGCAAAGTTTCCTTCCCAAAATAGTCTTTGGCAGTAGCCATCTCAACCTTCTTCACTGGAACCCCAAAATGTGCAAGCACTGTTGTAGAATGAAGCAATATGGAATTGCGTGTGCTTTGGTTCCATTCACAACTCTGTCCAAGAGTTGGATGATGAAACCCGGCCAATTGATTTGCTTTCCCCTGTACAAGCACTCCATCAAGGTCAGATCCATATAATTTGCAATATGCCTTCTTTCTTGTCTAGGCAGTAGGAACTTGATGACGAACTCGAAGAATAGCTTGTGTTCTGGCTTCATTTCTCTCTTGTAGACCGGCCTGGGTTCAATCTCCTTCTAATTATCACTGAAGAATCTGGTGATTTTGATTGTTTAGGCTATCCCATCTAGACAAGGCCATCTTTGCCTTGTGTAGTACTCATAGCCCTCAGCTAGTATGTTCAGAATAACACCCAGTTCTTTAGCATCAAAGGAAACTTCAATTCTTTTGACCATGGAGGTGACCCTTCCTTCCTTGACAATGTCATTTCCCATGAATTCTACCAACTCAGCCCTTACCAGCCTACCTTCCATGCGAAGGACCATGTCCTTCCAGCCCTGCACCTCCAGGAACATCAGCAGCTTCAGAAACTTTTTTTTTTCTTTGAAGGAACTGGGTGAGTTGCCTTCTTGGACTTCTGAGTGCACCTTTTCTTGGGGTTATAGGACTCCCCCAGTTTCTTCAGCCTTTCAGCTAATGTTTCTTCCCCAGATGAAATAGGTTCATCTGTTCCTTTCTTCAGACTTGCAAGACCTGCTACAACCTCCTCAACTATGTTTCCCCCTAAATCTGTGACATTTTCTCCAATAACCAACGTGGTACCATCCTCCCCAGATCCCCTATCAACTTCTTTTAACTCTCTCTCAAGAATTCTTTCTTTTCTACCACCCCTATGCCTTTTAGGCACTTCAACATGAATAACATACCCAACCAACATGAACCTTTTATCAGCAGAAGCAAATTCAGAATTCATTTCAGGATTACCTTTCTCAGAACTGGTTGAATAGGGTGCGTCTTCCTCGTTGGCTGATTTAAAAGATTCACTGGACGAATCTGACTTAGAACCTTTGTCCGCTTTAATAAGATCCTCCAAGAATATTCCCCTAGTCCCAGAAGCAACAGATTTTCGGGCAAGAACTTTGACACGACGATTCTTGGGGGCAGGAGTAGGGTTTGGAGTGGGTTCAGGAATGGATGTATTTTCAGGGGTTGACGAAATTTATGGTGATTGAGAACTGTATATGGATGGAGAATTGGATATAGATTCAGAATTTCCTCCATCGTAATCACGATTAGGTAATGAATTAGAAGAAGAAGCGGGTGGTGGTGAAGACATGATTATGTATTGTTAGGAAGAAAAGGCGAGTAATCAATTTTGGTTTGTGTAGAATGATTTGAACTTGGTTCGACGGTTGCTTTCTGAAGAGAAGAATAATGACCTTTTATAAGATGTGGCTAGGGAGATTTCAACATGCAGAATGTGTACTCAAGTAGGAGTCTAATCGTCGAAGGACTGATATTGATTAGACGTTTAATTTCACCCTAAAACTAGTCTAATTAAGTGAAGACTGGACTTCTTGAAACTGGTTCAATGAATTATCTGAATTTGAACCAATTATGGAAAGAATCCTGCTCATGTATGACTGTAATTGAACTAATATATGGAGAAGAGTACGTACCTCGTCAGTCAGATGAATCAGCATGGATCCTGTTAGAAATCTTTAAATTGCATCAATTTACAAAGATAGCTAAACATCATTAGTATCCAGGGAATCATATTAATACATGGCAAAAGAGTATGGCAATAAAGACATGATGCTGCACAATTATTAATCTGATTAAGTACCTATTTAAAGAAAAATTTCTTTCCATTTTTTCAGTTTTTTTATATTTTTTTTAATCAGGTGATCTTAATCATCCCTAATTCCAGCCTGTTTCTCTCAAAATGCTCCCTAATAAGTGCTTTAGTGAATATATCAGCAATTTGATGATCAGTAACACAAAATTCGATTGAGATCATTCCCTTTTCATAGTTATCCCTTAGGAAATGGTGCCTAACATCTATGTGCTTAGTTCTCTTGTGATGAACCGGGTTATTCGTCATACTAATAGTACTAGTGTTATCACAGAAAATAGGAATTCATCCCACATCAATACCAAAATCCATGAGTTGTTTCTTGATCCATAGCAACTGGGCACATGAGGCTGCAACCACATATTCAGCCTCAACATTAGACAAGGCTACTGAATTTTGTTTCTTGGTGGCCCAAGAGACAAGGCATGAACCTAGAAAGTGAGCCATACCTGAAGTACTTTTCCTGTCAACCAGGAATCCTGCATAATCAAGCATCAGCATATCCTACAAGTTCGAAATTACTACCTTTAGGATACCAAAGGGACAAATCAGTGGTGCCTTTCAAATATCTCAAAATTCTCTTTACTGCAGTGAGGTGGGACTCCTTTGGATTTTCCTGAAACCTAGCACACAGTCCCACGCTGAACACAATATCAGGTCTACTGGCAGTGAGATATAATAGAGACCCAATCATCCCTCTGTATAGCTTATGATCAACAGATGAACAGGGTTCATCAACATCCAATTTTGTAGCTGTGGCTATGGGAGTGTCTATTTCTTTTGAGTTTTCCATTTTAAACTTCTTGAGAAATTATTTCACATACTTTTGTTGATGGATCACTATTCCACTTGGGTTTTGCTTAATTTGCAAGCCTAAGAAAAAGTTTAGCTCACCCATCATACTCATCTCAAACTCACTTCCCATTAGAATAGCAAATTCCTTGCTCAATTTTTCAGAAGTTGCCCCAAATATAATATCATCCACATATATTTGCACAACCAGGAGATCCTTAGCATTTTCCCTTAAGAACAAGGTACTACCAATTTTGCCTCGTTTGTACCCATGTTCTAGCAGGAATTTTGATAATCTTTCGTACCATGCTCTTGGTGCTTGTTCGAGATCATATAGAGCCTTGTCGAGTTTGTATACGTGGTCAGGTGACTCCTTTCTTTCAAAACCTGGAGGCTGCTTGACAAATATTTCTTCCTTCAGATAGCCATTGAGAAAGGCACTCTTAACATCCATCTGATGAAGAGTGAATTCCATATGTGCAGTAAATGCTATAAGAAGTATGATTGCCTCCAGTCTTGACACAGGGGCAAAGGTCTCATCATAGTCAATTCCTTCTTCTTGACTATACCCTTGAACAACTAATCTTGCCTTGTTACTTGTAACAGTTCCATCCTCATCGAGCTTGTTCCTGAAGACCCACTTGGTGCCAATCACTAATCTGTCTAGTGGCCTTGGTACCAAGTTATATACTTGACTTCTTTCAAACTGATTCAGCTCTTCTTGCATGGCATTTACCCAATCAGTATCTTGTAGGGCTTCCCCAATGTTCTTTGGTTCGATCATGGATAGAAAGGCATCAAACGCACACAGATTTTTCAAGGATGATCTTGTTTTGATTACGAATGCCAAATATGTTATGATGTTCTCAAGAGGGTGAGAACTCTGATATCTGTGTGGTTTAAGTACCAGTTGTTCATTCCTAGATGATTCCATGGTGTCTTGTTGCTGTGGAGCAGGATCAGGGCCAGGTTGCATATGTTGAATTCCCCCTGTCATGATGCTTGGGGTAGTTGAACCTGGTCCATCACCTGTTCCACCTTCCATGCTTGCTTCAATGTGATCACTGCTTCTTACCAGTCCAAGCTCCTCATCTTCAGGTTCCTGTCTCTCAGCAAGAATGTTAGTTTCATCAAAGACAACATGTATACTTTCTTCTACACACATAGTTCTTTTATTATACACTTTATAGGCTTTGCTATGTGATGAATATCCCAATAATACTCCCTCATCACTTCTGGGGTCAACTTTTCCTAGGGAATCTTTTCCATTATTATGCACAAAACACTTGCATCCAAAAGCCTTAGAGTGGGATATGTTGGGCTTTCTCCCTTTAAGTAATTCATAGGGAGTTTTCTCTACCAGAGGTCTGGTCATGCATCTATTGATTATGTAACAAGCAGTGTTTATTGCTTCAGCCCAGAAGTTGTGAGGTAGTTCGCTAGATAGAAACATGGTTCTTGCCATTTCTTCAAGAGTTCTGTTTTTCCTTTCAACAACCCTATTTTGCTGTGGGGTTTTAGGAGTAGAAAATTTATGATTAACACCATGTTCATCACAGAACTCAACAAACTTAGCATTCTGAAATTCAGTACCATGATAAGATCTTATTGATGTTAGTTGATGTCCTAATTGATTTTGAGTTTTCTTGACAAATGAGGGGAACATATCAAATGCTTCATCCTTAGATGCCAGGAATAAGGTCCAAGTGAACCTTGAATAATCATCAACTAGCACCATCACATATCTCTTACCACCTCTACTCAGAGTTCTCATAGGACCACATAGATCCATATGAACCAGTTCCAACGTCCTGGTGGTACTGACTATTTTCTTACTTTTGAAAGAGGACCTTACCTTCTTCCCCCTGACACATGCCTCACAAACTTTTTCCTCCTTGAACTTAATGTTAGGAAGTCCTACCACTAAGTCCTTAGAAACTAGTTTGTTAAGCTGAGTTAGACTAGCATGACCAAGTCGTTTGTGCCACAGAAGGGGATCACTGTCCAAGATACTTAGGCAAGTGAGTTCATTTTCAGACAGTGTGGACAAGTCTATGACATAGATGTTATTCATTCTTTTTCCCTGCAAAACAATCTTGTCAGTAAGCAGGTTAATCACAAAACATTTTGTGGAAGTAAAAGCAACCAGGTTACCTCTGTCACACAGTTGTGATACACTGATCAGGCTATATTTCAAGCCATCTATTAGATACACATGTTCAATGGATCGTGTGTCATCCTTACCTACCTTACCAACCCCAATGATTTCACCTTTCTTTCCGTTTCCAAAGGAGACATTTCCTCCTTTGAGACTTTCAAGTGAAAGGAACTGTTCCATGTTCCCAGTCATATGCTTTGAGCAGCCACTATCCAAATACCAAATTTGGCTGCCTCCTCTCACTTGAACCTACAAAAGAATCAGGGGTTAGTCTTAAGAAACCAAACTAGTTTGGGTCCTTTTCTATGAGAGAATGGATGAATCAAATTTTTCCTGGCCCAATTTGGTAGCCAGTTTTTCCTTTTTACAAACCTCTCATTTCTTCGACTGGCCTGCTCTTTTGCAGTACACTCATATTTGTAGTGCCCAGTCTTACCACAATGGGTGCAGATTTTATTCTCAGGGAGAGTGAGATACTTGCTTTTGGGATCCCTCTTGGGCAATTGACTTCCAAACCAATCCATCTTCTGTTGCTACTATGATTCTCTTGAAGCCATATCAGGTCATCAGAGGATTTATTCCATTTACAAGTTCAATCTAATTCATGTTTGACTTTGCCAAGTTATTCATTAAGAGTTCTNATTTTACTGGATCCTAGATATAGCTTTAAGTTTTCAGATTTTAGTTCTAGAATCTCAGTTTCAAGTGGATGAACCTGGTTTAACAAGTCAGTGTTTTTCTTTTCAGATTCACTGACTCTGATTTCCAGGTTCATGCACTTTGCTTTTAGCATTGCACATTCTTTAGATAGTTGATCCTTCTCTTTGGTTGTTTCCTCAGAATCATCTATGAAATCAAGTAGCAACTCAGAGAGTTTTTCCTTAGATAGGAACTTTACTTTGTTTTTAAGATGGGAGATACTTACCTCTGGTTCTTCATGTGATTCCTTGTCAGATTCTCCAATTGCCATGAGCGCCTGATCTTCAGTCTCCCCATCTTCTGATTCCTCATCTGAACTTTCCCCCCAAGCAGCAACCATAGCTTTTGTTGTGGTTTTCTTGGGTTGGACCTATTCCTTCTTCCTGTTCCTTCTTTCATACCTCTCCCTTTTCCATTATACTTCCCACTGAGGACAGGTTTTGATGAGATGGTCAGTCTTACCACATTTATAGCATCCCTCGTCGGTTGGCCTTTCTGGGGCTTTTGTTTTGTTGTAGTTTCCTCCTCTAGAGATGCCCTTCTTCCTCATGAGAAAGTTTCTGAATTCTTTGGTGATCATGGCCATCTCATCATCTTCCAGATCTGCTCCCTCAGTGATTTTTAGTGCTAGACTCCTCTCCTTCTTTGGACCATCCATCTTCATTGTCTGCCTTCTCAGTTCATAGGCAGTNTGCTAGACTCCTCTCCTTCTTTGGACCATCCATCTTCATTGTCTGCCTTCTCAGTTCATAAGCAGTGAGGTTTCCAATAAGCTCATCTAATCTCAGGGTTGCCATATTTTTGGATTCCTGGATATCAGTGATTTTACTTTCCCAGGAAATAGGCAAGACCCTTGTTAGTATCTTCTCAACCCCGTCCTCTTCAAGAATGACTCTTCCAAGAGACTTCAGTTTATTAGTCAAGGTTGTGAACCTTGTGTACATCTCTTGGATAGTCTCTCCTTCTTTCATAGTGAAGTTTTCATACTGAGAGTATAGTAGAGTACCTCTTGACCTTTTTACCTAAGGTGTTCCTTCATGGGCTACTTGCAAGGTATCCCAGATCTCTTTGGTCGTGGTGCAACTTTGGATTCTGCTTTACTCGTGTGGACCTAATCCACACACTAGCCACTTTTTGGCCTTCGCATTCTTCTCCCATTTCTTCAGATCCTCAGCAGTGCAATCAGCTGTAGTTTTTGGTATATCTATACCTTCAGCAATCTTCATCATGGTAGCTAGAGGACCATCAGTGACTATGTCTCATAGTCTTCTCCAATTAGGTGGTCCTTCATCCTGTTTTTCCACCAAGAGTAATACTGGCCATTGAAGAGTGGTGGACTTGGAGTTGGTTGACCTTCCCAATTTCCAGGTGGTGCACTCATCTTGATCTTCTCCAAGGTGTTAGCCTTTCAAGGATAACCTTCTCTGATACCAATTGATGTTTTAGACGTCAATACCACACAATTATATAAGCTAATTGTAAGGTACCCAATTTTTCGAATGTTGTCTCAATAGAAGAACCTGGTTCTTCGTGGTGTTCCAACTACTACTGTTGCGGAATAATAAAAGCATTAAAGTAAAAACATAGATATTTTTACGTTGAAAACACCTGGCTCAAAAGGTGAAAAAACCACGACCTACTCCTCACTAGGATTTTCTCAAACTCTTCACTAAAACTCTGAGCCAAACGGACTTACAAAATAAACTCTTTTGTAATCCTAGGACTAACTCTAATCCCTTTGTAGTAACTAGCCCCTAGCTAATTTCTACAAGCTTCAAGTTAACTCTAACTTGAACAATGCATACCTATTACAATTTCTCCTATGAAAGCTGAAAAGATACAATATTAAAACTCCTACTACAATCAACTAGACTCAATAATTAATAAGATGGAACTGGTTCTTCTAGTTGAACTGTAGCTTTTGAATCGCACAATGATTCTGCAAGCAAAATAACTCTGGGAACTTTGCTTTCAGATTTTGAATCACTCCAGCTTTTGTGCATTAAGAATTTCAGCAGAAATACATCGAGTATTTATAGAGTCAGTTGTTGAGCTTGTCGTCTAATTCTAGTCCAACTCTACCTGGGTGAACAATTCGTATCAAACTCAACTTCCTTTCTTTTGTTAATTTTCTGCTGAATTCGACTTCAATGTTCTCATCAGTTTGAAACCTTTTCGCATTAGGAGACAATCTCTTGGTTCATTGATATTTCACATTCACAAATATCTCCTATGCATATACGGTTCATGTGCTGGCTATTCAGTTCAAGATGTGTGCTCTGATGGATCTGGTTCAACTGGTCAGCCATTTGTCAATCTTCAAAACTATACAGTGACATGGGTCAACACAAGGTCAACACGGAAATTGGAATAGTGGCAACAACAACAACCAAGGCAATTGGGGGAACAACAATCAAGATTGGGGTAATCAAGGAAATCAAAGCAATTGTGGAGGAAATAATCAAGGCAATTGGGGTGGCAACAATCAAAATAATTGGGGAGGAAATAACAATCAAGGGGGTTGGAACAACAATAATCAAGGAAATAAGGGGTCGGGCTTTCAGAGGCCCCCGATGTATTAACAACCAAACAACCCGCCTCCATATCCGTCACAAGGTCCTAGTTCTTCCAATAATAAGATGGGACGGATTGAAAATATGTTCAAGCAAATGATGGAGAAAAACGCCAACTCCGATGCCCAATTAACCTCCCACAACACTTCTATCCGCAATTTGGAAGTCCAACTTGGCCAAATTTCTCAAGCTTTGAATACTCGCCCTAAAGAGGAACTACCAAGTGATACGGTGGTGAACCCGAAAAGTGGGAACAATACGGGGCATGCTATGGCGGTAACTATAAGAAATTGGGAGAGGTGGAGTTTCTAGTACCTAAAACTCAAGAAAGAATGTGAATGATGATGTGTTGGTGCAAGATGATGATGATGATCCAAGTAATGATGTTGAAGCAAATGATGATATGAGGATAAACATTGATGAAAATGTGGAGGATGCACAAGATGACGTGAACCCGTCTAGGGAACATGTGATAGATATAGCGGATCCTGCAGTTCCCAAAGCCAAGGCCCTTTTGCCTAGGCCTCCTCCACTATATCCTCAAAGTCTCGCAAAGCAAAACAATGAGAATCAATTCAAGAAATTCATTGATATGATGAAAATTTTTTTCCATAAATGTGCCATTGGTTGAAGCCTTAGAACAAATGCCGGGATATGCCAAGTTCATGATAGACTTGGTAACAAAGAAGAGATTAATGAACTGTGAAATGATCAAAATGACACATCAAGTGAGTAACATTGTGCATTCCATGGCTCCAAAGTTAGAAGGCCCCGGTGTCTTTACAATCCCATGCACTATTGGAAGTGCCGATTTCGCCATAACTCTATGTGACTTTGGGGAAAACATTAACTTGATGCCCTATTTTGTGTTAAAAACATTAGGGATTGGGCAACCAAGACCCACATCTATGAGGTTGCAAATGAAGGACCGGACAATGAAGAGGCCATTGGGGATAATTGATGATGTGCTAGTTCGGGTCGACAAGTTCATACTTCCGCAGATTTTGTGATACTTGACTGTGCAGTTGACTATGGGGTGCCAATCATTTTGGGGAGACGTTTCCTAGCTACAGGGAAGGACTTAGTTGATGTGGAAGCTGGTGACCTCACCTTCCGGGTGGGAGATGAACAAGTTATATTCCATGTTTTAAACTCAATGAGGCAGCCCAATAGCAACGAAGTGTGTTCCTTCGTGGATCTTGTGACCAAAGTAACTGTTGATGACACAAGTGTTGTGATTAATCCTGAAGACCATTGGAAGATGTGTTATTGAATCATGATGAGGATGATAAGGAAGACTTGGTAGAGTGTGTCAATTCTTTGCAAGGAATGGGATTTTATACATATGGGCCCCAAAAATTTCTTTGGACCTTGAAAACCGGAAGAATCCACCCACAAAGACTTCAATCGAGGAGCCTCCCACATTGGAGTTGAAGCCCTTGCCTTCACACCTCAGGTATGAGTTCTGAGGCCCTTGTTCCACTTTACCTATTATTCTTTCCTCGTGCTTAACTAACGTGCAAGTAAATTCCACCCCTGCAGTGCTCCAAAGGAGGAAGAAGGCAATAGGTTGGACATTGACATATATTCAGGGTATAAGCCCCACCTTTTGCATGCACAAAATCATATTGGAGGAGGATGCCAAACCCTCCGTGGAACATCAAAGAAGGTTGAATGAGACCATGCAAGAGGTAGTCAAGAAAGAGATTATCAAGTGGTTGGATGCATGGGTTGTCTACCCCATTTCTGATAGTTCATGGACTTCGCCAGTGCAATGTGTCCCAAAGAAGGGGGGCATGACTGTGATTACAAATGACAAAAATGACTTGATCCACACAAGAACTGTCTCTGGTTGGAGAGTATGCATGGATTATAGGAAGATCAATAAAGTGACTCGGAAAGACCATTTTCCGCTTCCATTTCTTGATCAGATGTTGAATAGGCTAGCCGGGCGTGCTTATTATTGATTTTTGGATGGGTATTCCGGATATAACCAGATTCTTATTACACCTAAATACCAAGAGAAAACCACCTTCACTTGTCCGTATGGCACATTTGCATTCTCGAGGATGCCTTTCAATTTATGTAATGCACCGGCTACTTTTCAGCGGTGTATGATGGCAATATTCACTTATATGGTGGAGGAGTTCCTCGAAGTTTTCATGGATGATTTTTATGTTGTGGGGGATTATTTTGAAGAGTGTTTGGATAATCTTGATGTATTGGCACGTTGTGAAGAGACCAACTTGGTGCTTAATTTGGAGAAGTGTCACTTTATGGTCGAGGAGGGAATTATCCTCGGCCACAAGATCTCCAAGAATGGTATTGAAGTGGATAAAGCAAAAATTGAAGTGATATCAAAACTCCCTCCTCCTACTTCCGCTAAAGGAGTGAGGAGCTTTCTAAGTCACACAGGGTTTTACTGTCGGTTCATCAAGGATTTCTCAAAGGTGGTGAACCCCTTGTGCAAGTTGTTGCAAAAAGATGCCAAATTTGTGTTCAATGATGATTGTATGAAGGAATTTGAGCTACTAAAGTATAGGTTGACTACCACTCCCATCATTACCGCACTAAATTGGAGCTTACCATTTGAGCTCATGTGCGATGCTAGCGACGTGGCGGTATTGGGGCAAAGAATCAACAAGATATTCCATCCGGTCTACTATGCTAGTAAGACCATGAACGACACCCAAGCCAACTATACGGTGACTGAGAAAGAAATCTTATCCATTGTATTTGCAATGGAAAAGTTCTGCCCGTACCTCATGGGTACCAAAGTGATTGTCCACACCGATCATGCGACACTTCGTTATTTGATGAGTAAAAAGGACTCTAAGGCTAGGTTGATGCGGTGGGTACTTCTTTTACAAGAATTTGATCTTGAAATCATAGAGCGCAAAGGGAGTGAGAATGAAGTGGCAGACCACTTGTCCCGATTGGAGGAAGAGGGGAGGTCCTATGATGGTCTTGAGATCAATGATTTCCGAATGAACAACTCCTTTCCATGTCTTTGAACAGGATGCCTTGGTTTGCCGATGTGTCCAACTATCTTGTGAGCGGAATTGTACCAAATGAGTTCTCTTCAAACCAAAGGAAGAAGCTGAAACAGTAATGCTTGGATTATTAATGGGACGAGCCATATCTTTCCAAAGCACTTATGGTATTATCTGGAGATGTGTTCCAGAAGAAGACCAATTGAGTATACTTGAAGCTTGCCATTCTTCGCCTTATGGTGGTCACCATGGTGGGGCGAGACTGCTACAAAGGTCCTAAGCTGTGGATTCTATTGGCCTACCTTGTACAAAGACACTAGCAAGCTCGTTAAGCGTTGTGATGATTGCCAAAGGACCGATGGGATCTCCAAGAAGAATGAGATGCCTCTCACCACCATCCTCGAGATTGATATTTTCGATGTGTGGAGCATCGACTTTATGGGTCCATTTTGTGAGCTCGTGTAGGAGCTCCTATATTCTTGTAGCTGTGGATTACATGTCCAAATGGGTTGAATCTATGGCTTTTCCCAACAATGAAGCACAGAGTGTGGTATCTTTCTTGAAGAAGAACATATTCACAAGGTTTGGCATCCCAAGGGCCATCATTAGTGATAGGGGTTCACATTTTTGCAATAAAGCCTTTGACACTTTACTCTCCAAGTATGGTGCCACTCACAAGGTGTCAACCCCCTATCACCCTTAGGTAAGTGGACATGTTGAAGTCTCCAACAGGGAGATCAAGAGTATTCTGTCCAAGACTGTCAATGCAAACCTGACTAATTGGTCAAGGAAACTTGATAATGCTCTTTGGGCCTATAAAACAACTTACAAGACTCTAGTTGGTATGTCTCCGTATCGATTGGTGTTCGTGAAAGCATGTCACCTTGGAATTAGAGCACAAGGCCATGTGGGCGTTGAAGAAATTGAACCTTGAGTGGGATGTAGCTGCCAATCTTCGGGTGGAGAAATTGAATGAACTTGATGAGTTCCGATTCCATGCTTACTCCAGTTCGTCCTTGTATAAGGACAAAATGAAGTATCTACATGATAAGTATATGCGGAACAAATAATTCAAAGAATGTGACCTTGTTCTTTTATTCAACTCTCGGTTGCAGATGTTTCCGGAAAAGCTTAAATCAAAGTGGAGCGGTCCTTTTGAAGTGGTACATATGAATCCTTTTGGTGCTCTAGATTTGAAAATTAAGAATGGTGAGATCTTTAGAGTCAATGGGCACCGGGTGAAGCACTACCTTGGTAAGGTTGATGATGGCCACGTGTGTCATTACTCTACTTCAAATGAATGGTAACGTATGTCGTGCCACGATGTTAAATCAGACGCTTCTTGGGAGGCAACCCATGTGTTTTTCTTTCTCTTGATTTTATTTTTAGATTAGGCATTGTTTTGGACTAACTGGTTGTAAAGTGTATGCAGGAATTGGGCGTGCAGTGTAGAAAATTGACAAGACAAAAATTGGCCAAGTGGTGAAATTGTGCCGACCACGCCAGAATTATGCGGACCGCACAAGTCCTTCGCGGATGCAGAATTTTGTGTGCGGTCGCACAAGTGGAATAGGGAAATGCCAACTCTCTGAAGTTTGTCTTGACAAAATTCCTTAGTAGTTCGCGGCCGTGACCAAAAAGTTTGCGGACCGCACAAGTTGTGCGGTCACAACCATTTTTATGTGGACCGCACCACTGAATCAGCTGCTGAGCTACAAAAACTAACGAGTGCTGACCGCACCAAAATTGTGCGGCCGCACTCAGGTAAGTTAGTGGCCCAACATGGTCGGAGTATAAATAGACCTTTCTAAGATTGTTCACACTTTACACACTCTGACCACTCAAGCTAAACTAAAGCACAATGCACTTCCTTGTCTTCAATCTCATCTTTTATTCATCAAGTGTTGATTTCCTACTACATTTCACTACTGGTATGTTGATCTCAATGAATTAATTTCATATTTTTTATTTTCTTTTCTCTTTGTTTTAGTTTTCTTTTTATTTAGGGTTAGATTCATGCCAAAAATGTCAAATTGATGCTTAGAAGCAAGTGGGTAGTATTTTAATGCATAATGGGTGCTAGGGTTAGTAGCTTTTACTGTTTAATTGCCACAAATCATGCCTAATTAGTGAAAACCCTAGTATTAATCGTACTTCAGTGCCACTCTGATTTGAATTTCACGGTCGCACATATTTTTTTGCGGTTCGCGCTAGGGTATGCGACCGCATACAAAATTATGCGGTCTGCGATACCCTAGATTGAAGGCACTTGTGATTGCTAAGATTGTGCGGCTGCACTCAATTTTGTGCGGACTGGGGTAGATTTTTGTGACTTAAAATTGTGTGGTCCGAACATTTAAACTTCAGAGACCCAAAAAAATGATTATGCAGCCGCACTCAATTTTGTGCGGTCCGCGATGGGTTCGCGACCACACTCAAAATTGTACGGTCCACTCTGAGGTAACTTCAGAGAACCAGTATTCTGATCTCGGGATCTCCATGACCACACTCAATTTTGTGCGGTCCGCGATGGGCAGTCCGCGACCACACTCACTTTGGCGGTCCATACTGCCCTGTTCTGAGAAGTAGTGCCTTTCTTTTCAACTGTAATTCAATAACACATGTTGAACCCCAATTCTAACTGACTTTCACTATTTGTGTGTTACAGAAAATGGTGCGTTCTCGTGGTCGAGGTGATACTTTATAAGGGGGGGCATAATCCTCCTGAGACTAGGGTAGAGGAAAACCTAACATGCCACTATCAGTCCAGAAAGTCTTGGGCAAAAGGTCTACTCTCAGTAGACCACCTCCAGACTCCTCAGACACCAGTGAATACCTCCCATCCTGGGAAACTTCTGAGGGGGATTATGTACAACCACAACCGGGGGCACAATCATAATAATTCCCTGATAGACTCCATTTAGTCAATGAACCTACCTCCTCCTCTTGTTCTTCTGATGGCTCAGAGGGAGGTAGTCAGGCAACTGAACCATTTTCCCCACCTGCTACAACACCTGCCCACAATATCTACCCCAATTAATTTAGATGATGATGATGAGGTCCCGGATGACGAGAGATAGGGTGATACAATTGTTGGAGGCCTAGCTAGATCAAGGAAGCCGGAGGTGTGGGATGATAGGTTTTTCAGTGAGAAGGCATATGCCAAGTTTTGATAATGGTGCCCCCAAAGGTCGCTCACTCTTTAGCGACAATTCATAACCAAAGACCTAAGCCAGCACAATCTGAATGTCCTAAAGCAATTTACGGAGAAAAAAGGATGGAAATGGTTCACTGGCTGGTTGCAAGATGCCAATGAATACCTCGTTAAGGATTTTTTTGCAAATGTTGCGCATATCAAAAAGGGTACCAAGGTGATGAAGGTCCGGAACTTGAAAATCCGGTTTGCCGGATTTGAGGAGGTTGAGGTAGTGCAATACCTGGAGAATCTACCTTCGGATGATGCAGCTCGCCCATGGCTAGTTGAGATACTAGTTATTCCGGGGACAACACCTGCATGGCTCACAACTGGAGTTCCAATAGTCAGAGCCACCCTTAACTTTGAAGCAAAAGGGTGGAAAACATTTGTGTGCAGCCGTCTTGACCCATTCCAGCATGAGAATGTCCTTCCACTCACTCGGTCAGTATTAGTAGCCTCCATCATGGCAGGATATCTTATTAATGTAGGAAACTTGATGTCCTATAACATCTCCAATGCGGTCCAGAAAGAAGAAAGATCTTATCCCTACCCCAACTTCCTCATAGAGTATTTCCAAGATCAAGGGGTAGAGAAGCGACATTTTGATGTGGATGTGAAGGCTAAAAAGCCTTTCTCATGGTATCACTTCCAGGGAGCGGACAACCCTAAATTCAAGGGTAAAGCCACTACCTCCACTGGCCAGTCTGAAGAGCCAGAGGTAGTGGCCACCAGGTCAGTTGCCGAGCCCTCCACAGCATCCGGTACTTCTACCGCAACAGCTTCCATGCATCCTCCATCCTCTGGACCATCCCTCTCAGTGCCCACATTTTCTACCTACCCTCATATTGAACTGGGGGTTTCATAGACACTATCTAGTCTCAACAACTGGATGCAGGCAACTACCACAAAGTTGACTGCCATATCCAGTTCAGTGGCAACACAGTCTTCAGCCCCATCAGAGCTTCAGGTACCTCAATTAGTGGAGGACTCTTTAAAGAAGATTCTGGACAACCAGAAGAAGATTTTGGACGACCAGAAGAAGATCCTAGAGACTCTTGATGCACATGGGAGGATTATCAAGGATTTGGGGAAGCATGTGAAGAAGATGCGGAAGACTCAGGAATCTGAGGAGTCGGTGGAGAAGTTGAGCAAAGAGGTTGAGAAGATTGCTTTTGCGGGTGATATTCCACTGGACCTGCTCATGGAGGAGACAGTACCAGCAGTACATGTAGAAGTTCCCGAGGCTTCAGAGGCAGCAGGCGGCCAATCTGAGGAGCCGGCTGCCACTTCACACACTACTAAGGAGCTGATTCAGATGCTCAGCAACCCCATAAGCCCCCAGTTAGAGGATGTGGAGATCCAGTTAGAGGATATGGAGGGTGTTGATGAGCCCATGCATGCTGAGGACCCCGTCCATGTTGAGGACCCGATGCAGACAAAGACCACATAGGGAATTTTCTCTACTCTCTACCCCTTTTCCCTGTTCTTATTTGTTATGAGCATTGAGGACAATGATATTTTTCATTTGGAGGGGTGGTCCATTTTGATTTGATGACAATTGGTATGTAATAACTATTATACTATTTTTATATCTTTATTTTCACTTTTGGTATGTATATGTTCTTACCATTCGATGTATATATTCATTTCCATTATATATATATATATATATATATATATATATATATATATATATATATATTAGCTCTACTTCATTTCTTACATATTCAGTCTACTTTCCGTAGTTTACTTCATACTTTATTTCGTTGTTTTTCCTTAGTAGCATAGCTTTTTATTTAATTTAGTAGCTTCTTTTTAAGTTGTTAGTTTCTTTTTATGTTTTGTGTGAACAATAAGGCTTTGGTTTTCTTAATGCCACGGTTCTTTCCAAAGATGGATGTTGTGTGAACCGGGTGGCTCTTACCAACGATGGATGGCGTGACAACCTTCTTACGGATTAAGTCAGTTTTCTTTATGTTTTGGTAATAGTAGTAATGTATAAAAGTGTCTCAAGAAGCTTCACTTGGTAATAACACATTTACCTCCGACCTTATGGTTAGAAACAAGTTTATTGGCAAAGAATATCTCTAGTTGTGACCTTTAGACTCCTGTGTTGACTAAAACAGTCATCGAGTGATTTCTTTGAGCCATTTGTGATTTTCAATCTTAGCTAGGGTTATTGTGATCCATCAACTCTGTTCTCTTTAACAATCCAGAAACTTGAGAGGTGAGGTATTGAATTTCAAGTCCAAGTTCCGTGCCAATAAGTCTAGAACTTGCCCTGAATGTTTGTCTAGGTGAAATTCTAAGTGTAGCTCGACTTAAGAAATGATTGTAGGATCTCCTTGACCTAATTTGAAACTTGAAAGCTTCCGTAGCCTACCAATGTGATATCCCTGGTCAACCCCTTTGAGCCGAAGCCTTTTTCATTCAATAGCCACATTACAAGCCTTTATCCGTTTTATAATGACCCTCTCTTGGCACCCGATCTTTCCTTAGCATTCTTTATACAAATGGAAAAAGCATAAGTTTGTGGGAGATACAAGGGATGTGAAAGTGATAAAAGGTACAAATAACAAAAAAATAAATAAAGAAAAGGGAAGGCAAAGAAAAGGAAGAAAGACCAAAAAGAAATATGTCAAAAAAAGTGAATAAAGTAGAAAGTTGACGGGATTCAAAGAAAGCAATGATGAAAGGCATGGAGTGATTAGAAAAGGAGAAAAATGATTATCATGAGCAAGAAAGAGTGACATTACGTCTCTCTAGTTCTCCTAAGGAAGAAGAAAATGACTCAAAGAGTCAAGAAAGTATGAGCCAAAAAGAGGAAATGGAGTTCTTAAGGAAAAATGAAACCGTCAAATGCCGATAAGTCCTACCTTGATCCAAAATCCTTCATTACATTCCCAAAAATTCCCCATATGATTTCAAGTTGAGTGAGCTTACATTAGTGGTGATTTACATAAGGAGAAAGCTTATGGTACTTAGAGCCGGACTTGTGACATTCTTTTGAGAGAGATGAGCGCACTTCTTCACAATCCTTGTTTTGAGTGTTACATTCCAAAGTAAGATTTTCTCATGGAGAGTATAGGAGGAGGATTTTGGGTTCCACAATGTCCTACGTGATAGAGCGAGCATCCTTGGTGAATTAAGTAAACTCTTGATGATGTAGTGTCACATTAAAACTATGGTACTCAAAAGGTCAAAACATGGTGTTGTTGATAATTCATTTGTGTTGAGGGTAATTGTTAGTCCTAATTGATGCATGATTGATTCAACTTAGGCCAACTAAAATATCCTTTTTTTCTAGTGGAGGTGGGAATTACCTTATTTGGTTGAGGACAAGCAAAAGCTTAAGTTTGGGGGAGTTGATAAGTAGGAATTTTAACCTATTAATTGCTCTCTTTTACTTGTGTTTTAGGCCAAAAATGCTTGAAGGTATTCCCCGAAACTAATGAAATATGCTTGGTTGCAGAAATTATTCAAAATGAGCCAAAGGAATCAAAATCAACTCACAAAGGAGTCAAAAGTTTAATAAAAACCAAGACTGGGCAAAGAGGTCTGAAGTGCGGACCGCACAAATATTGTGCGGCCGCGAAAGCCATGATGCGGCCGCAATAATAATTATGCAGTCCACAAGAGGGAGATTCAGAGAGTGTGATTTTGGTCTAAAGGATGAGCGCGGACCGCACCAAAAATGTGCGGTCGCGAAAGTCCCTATGCGACTGCAATTGAAATTACGCGGACCGTGAAGACTGAGATTCAGAGAGCTGACAACTTGAGCAAAAGAGAAAAGTGCGGACCGCAACAGAATTGTGCGGCCGTGGAAGTCCCTTGTGCGACCACGATCGAATATGCGTTCAGCAAGATGAATAATCAGAGAGTTGATTTCAAGCCAAACTCAAGCAAGTGCGGACCGCATCACTTTTATGCGATCACATAATCTGGAGAACAGTCGCACTTAGAATTATGTGGTCCGCGAAAGTTCAGCTCAACCCAGATCCAAAAGAGAAGAACGCGAACCGCATCAGAATTATGCGGCTGCGAAAGCAAGAGTGCGGCCACGTAATTCTTTAAGAGTGCAACCGCACTCAGAATTACGCGGCCGCACAACCTCCGGGTGCATTTTTATCAGATATTTTCAGCTTAGTATAAATAGAAATTTTTGTCATTTTTAGGTTATGTTATGTTTTGTATGAGCACCTGAGATGGTTGACTTTTCTGTTTTCGGAAATTTTTGTACTAGATTCATTTCTTAACATTAGATTTTCATTCCATAAATTAGTATTATGGATTTTATCTTCATTTCATCTTTAATTTCTGTTATTTCCATGAGTAGCTAAACCCATAGCTAGGTTTATGACCCAACCCTAGTGTGAGTATTTAATGGGTATTTGATTTTAGGGCTTGAATGTGCATGGCTTAGTGATATTTAGCCTAGTTCTTTCTAGAACTCAAGAATTAATGCTTGCAAACATTGATTCATGCCTTTATGACTTAATCTCTACTTGAGAAAGATGGACTAAGTCTAGGAAAACTAGGCTAACAAGGAATTGGGGTGAACTCAAGAAATTAATAGCCCAAATTAAAGGATTAAACCTAGAGATAGTAATACCCGACTTGAGCTAATATCACTTGAATTACATGACTACCCATTTGGACTTGAGAAAGACAAATTAAATCACTCAAACTACCGAGAGGTATAGATTGAGTACCCGGGTATGATAGCTATATTACAATCCCAAACTAATCAAGCTTGCCCTAGATTTTGCTACCCGTTAGATATCCACCTAGGTTGAAGTCACGACCCTAGTCTCTTTTAACATTTGAAAAACAACAACAAAAATATTGTCATTAGTTTCAATTATTGCAATCATTAGGGTAAAGTTAGAAGTAGAAATCAAGCCCATACATGTGGAAGTGTAATTAGAATCTAAGAACGCATATAGATTAGATATAAACCCAGTTCCAAAACATTAACTCCCTATGGATTCTTTCCCGACCTAGTTGGGTTAAAACTGCATCGACCACCCTCGCTACTCAATAGTAGTGTAGGCTTGGACCCGATCAACAACTCCATGCGTTCCATTTGAAATCGGGACACGAACTCCTCAGCATTTCATTATCCTTTGTCTTACCTTGAAAAGGTTCGATTTCCTTATTGCGACCTTTATAGCCCCGACGTGCCCCTTTACGAAAGAATCTGCTAACATGGAAAATGAGTCGATGGAATTTGGTGGCAGTTTGTGATACCAAATCATTGCTCCCTTAGAAAGGGTCTCTCCGAATTTTTTCAATAACACAAATTCGATCTCATCATCTTCCAAATTGTTACCCTTGATGGTGAACATGTAGGAGGTAACATGCTCGTTGGGGTCATTGGTCCCGTTATACTTAGGTATGTCAGGCATACAAAACTTCTTTGGAATTGGTTTCGGAGCCACACTTGGAGGAAACGACTTTTGTACAAACTTCTTCGAATCCATCCCTTTCAAGATTAGCGGTGCCCCCGGTATCTGATCAAGTCGGAGTTGTATGTTTCCATTTTTTTTATCATTGGCTTCAATTTTCTTCTCTCCTTATTTAATTCTTTTGGTGAGCTCCTCAAACATTTTCATTATCGCAGGATCAGTCCCCGATTCGTTACCATTCAACCTTTTCGGTACTGGCTCAGTACGGCGAGTAACTTTCGGCTCGAACTTGTGTTGATTTTGTTACTGAGCAATGGCGGCTTGCTGAGCCTGAAGCATTTCAAATATCACTTGGAGACTGACTCCTCCGTCTCCTCTGCCCTGTGTTCCTTGTCCACCTGATCGGCCTTCTCTGCGTACACTCCCTTCGAGGTCAATGCCTAGGTCCGCGTTTAAAGCAATGTGCGAACTGACATCGACTGGGTTGGCAACCGGTGCTCCCCCGAGATTAACCTGTGGCACCTCGACTCCTGGAGCAATCACATTTTCTTTCTTTCCGTGGAATCCGAGGCCATTGTCACCGTGTGTGGATGCATTTTGCGAGTTTGACATGTTTTAACCTGAAAGCAAAGATACTTGACAAGAAAAAGCGTAAAATAGTGTGTTTTACCAGAATGAGTACTGAACAATCACTATTATCCTTAGCCCCATGGCGGGCGCCAAATTGTTTACCCTAGAAATCGAGTAACAATTAAACTTATATTGCAGTTTTAAGGATATGGATTTAATCCAATACCAATTGATAAAAAAGGAATTAAATAGATAAGTAAAATGATAAGATAAATCAAATCAGTATACAAGCAATGCCTCGACCTCGATTCGAGATGGTCTCGAGGTACAATGGTAAGAACAATAAAGAATAGAGCAACAATGATGAACAATAAGTGAAGTAAAGAGAGTAACGGATGTATAGATTCTTATCAGTGAATAATGATCATGATCATTACAAGTGAATGGGGTCCCTCTTTATATAATAGAGGAGTCCTAAATAAGGTACAATTCTAATTACAGAAGTAAATCCCATGATTGGCACCAATAACCCCTTTGATTTGATCCGTTCCGGAATTTCTGCCTTGATCTTCGATCAGTTGCTGATATCTCGTTATTCCGTTATTACGCCTTACTCGAAGTTAGTCATGCCTGGTCTCGATTGTTGCTGGCCCTGATCTCAACGGACACTTCGATCTCCAGGCTCGATGTCCTATCTTCGAGCTCGAGTCCGACCCATTACGAGGTTGCCCTCGAGGCAACTCTCCTGCCAATGAAATCGGGTATTCCCGATTTCGACCGTATACACATATTAACATAAATTTTAAGAGCATAAAAGTCCAATAATATTATAGGGTCATTTTAATCTTTCATAGTAAATTTTTGATCTGCATACTTATAATATAGTATTAATTTTGAATCAATAAAATTTTGCATTTTTTGTGATTAACAAAGAAAATATGTTATATTACTTAGAAATAGGAGGTGACACTATAAATTCAACTTATGGGTAATTAAATAATTAAAAATTATTAATTCGTTAAATTTGAGTTTTGAAAAAAACAAAATATATTTATTTTAAAATTTCATTGGACTCGGAAAGCTTCCTTGTTCTTTTCAGTCTTTTCTTGCAACATCTTTCGGCTAACCTAGCCTCCTCCATCCCCCGAGACCATCCAGGGGTAGTATAGGAATGTTCAATTATTATCTATTGACTACGCCGTTCGGTCCGATCTTAGGCCCTGACTCACCCTCGGTGGACGGCCTAAACAAGAGTTCTTGAACAACAAACAATCTCTATGTCCCATGTTTCCCTCGTGTGGCGACATGGGCTCCACAAAATTCAAGCCGACAATCCGATTTTGCATTTTCTACCATCGCCAAAGTTATTAAATAGATAAGTTGTCATTCCCTGGATTAAATAATATACTTTATCTACTGGGTTACAAGCGAGCATTTTACCAGAGGTGTCTAATCTAACATTGTGTGATTTCTGTTGAACTATATTCGAAAGGAGTGCAGGGTCGAGAGGAGGAGGATCGAAGGTGCATATTTCAATTAATTGAAATGTGACAAAAAAAGAAATTAAATGTACTTAATCAGATAATACACGAACCAAGAATATCGATATTTCAGTGAAATTTTTCCTTATTTGAATTGTCAGGTATATACTTTGAGCATTCGACAAAAAAGAGCACTTTTAGCAAAAGATAAATGTAATGAAATAATTTACTATTTGATTGATATAATTTTATAATTTTGTTTTATTGTTTAATTTTTATGGAAAAAAGAGAGAAAAATAGAAGGACAAAGTACAGTCTCACCATAAAATTTATGGAATGTCATAAAACTAGTGAAGAAAAAGGATAGACAAATAGAGAATTTTTTATTTTTGTTTAGTTTAAGGAAAAAATGAAGGTGAAGAAGAAAAACATTAAAAAGTGAAAATGATTCTCGTCTAGATCAATTTTTTTTCATCGTCTAAAACAAAATTAGTTTTTTAACCTTCAGGGAAAGAAAGAAATGTACGAAAAGTGTGAAAAGTATATTTAATTGCTGGCGGTTTTCTTTCTCTTCTATGTTTGGTCTCCTGATAATAAACAAGAATTTCAACTGTTGGCGCTTATTTTAAACTTTTCAAAAACTTGTTTCCACTTTATTTTTCATTTCTTAATTGTACAAACCATTTTCCAATGAAGCAACAAAAATGGTTTTCAGTTTTCATAAAATAAAAAAATATTATTAGGAAAAATTAACCATTAGTCTGTTTTTGTACGAAGGAAGATATTTTTTATTAAAATTATTTTCTTGGAAAATAAGTAATTTTGTTACTTATTTTCTCGTGCCTGGTTTAGAGTTGTTTAAAATAGAACCATATGCGTTAAACAAATAGTAAAAGTGGCTTATTGGTATGGGTAATCGAAATAAACGTGTGGGAAGGATTAAAATTTTATAATTATTGATTTATCGTTTTGGGTTTGGATTACTCAATTTCCTTATCGGATAAACCATTAATCTGTTAAGAATTATTATATTTATATTTTTAGGTGTTATGAAGTAACTTTTTAGCAGTTTGAGCTTCAACGACATCATAACTTATTTTTTGGAGTAGGACTAGGCAGATCTAGATAGTTCTTGATACTTTTCTGATCAAATAAATCATTTAACTTGGAAACTGACTACTATATCCAAAATTTATGTTAAGTGAACTTGTATTACTGGTTAAGGATCTCCAATTTTTAATTTAGCTTGTTTATTGTAAAAGAATTAGAGAAGAAGAAATTGACATTAACGATGAGAGCTTCATTAGCATACTCGAGTGTGCATGTTATTGGATCATCTATATATTGTTTACTGTCATTATCTATTTGATTTAGTCGAAAAACTGCTCGATAGTCGCTAACCCAATACCGATCTGTCTGATATCTTATGGGGTGGCTAGAAGATTAGTATATTTACAAGCCGATAACTGATAAAATGAGCTGTTAAGCGTAGATATTTGCCCAATCCACCCGATAAGCAGCCCTAGTCTGGTTGCTTAGGAAGAATTTTGTTTGGAGAAACATATAATCTAGCAAATATTATGGGAGACGAAAGAGGTGATCTCCGAGGAGTGAGCAGCGTGGTGGGGGTCAGGGGGCCGGGGTGACTAGGGTGTGGATTGGGGATGAGAGTTGGGTTAGGAAAGGTTGAAAGAGAGTTTTGAAATATATTTTTCATTCTCTTGACAGGGAAGTCATTTTCTCCATATGAAGGAAAATGAGTTCATAAAATAAATATTTTTAAAAATATTTAAGCCAGTCAGGGAGACACATCTTTACATTTTATATTTTAAAAAATATGAAAAATAATTTTAAAAAATGGTGGGCCAGCCCGTTTGACTCCGGTATAGGGGTAAGGTTTGCGTACACTCTACCCTCCCTAGATCCCACTGGTGGAATTTTACTGGGTCGTCGTTGTTGTTGTTGGTGGCTAGCCCATTTGGGCTCGTGACCCACGTAAGGGCTAGGTTGAGCTGACCATTTTAAGGCATTAAAATAGTGGGTCGGACCAACCCAGTCCGTCAAATGCCAAAGCCCGCGTGAGCTGGGCTAGGCTGGGCCTGTACTGACAACCCTAAAAGAGGGTGAACTTATATCAGTTTTTAGCATATATTTTAGGTTGTTACCTGCTTTAACCTAGCTTTAGTAAGCTTGTTTGACAAAAAAGTAAACATTTGATTAAACTAATTAATTTTATGTAATGAGGGGCTAAACCTAGTTAATAATAATAACTTCATATCTATAATCGATTAATACAAATAACATAGAGCAATGTTGAGAGAGGATTAAATGCAATGTACATTTAATGTTTTAAGATCATTAATGATGGGGGGAATATCAAGAAATAAATAACAACAAATGGCACTAAAGTAAATAAGGAAAATAATTCACTCAATATTGAATGAGGTAGATGATTCCTCTTTCTAACAATGATGAATGATAGACAAATACTAGAATATTGGGATCCTTCTCGGATCTCATGGAAAAAGTGTGGAATAATAGATAATCGAATCTCTTTAGAAAGGTAGTGTTTGTATTTTATCTATAGAGAAAGTCTGTTTTTCAAAGAATGTTCTTATCAGAGAATATTACATGCCTTTCACCTTATCTCTGTTTCTATTTGTAATGGACATACCCCTAATTAACCCTAAAAGCACAAGTACAGAGAATGTTGAATGAAATATTCTCTTAATGATCCTATTACAAAACTAGCCATTACTACTGCTTTTGATACTTGACCTCGGTCATGATTGACTGCTCGGCTGTGAGTTCTACTGGTTACTAGTCGACTTCGGCCAAATTACTTTTCACAATTTCACTTCGTGTCAAATATCCTTGAGGCAGATTTTGACCATTATAGTTAGTCCTCCGCTTATCGAGACCGTCTCTTAGACGACCTTGATGAGCGGACTTTGCTAGTCGTAGTTGAGAGATTTAGGCGAGCAGGTCGAGTAGTAGATTTCTTGGCGAGATGGTAACGTGGCACTTCGTGAGCCGTAACCTACCGTTACATTGATTCAGAATGATTTCATGACATCATGCGTCATTATCACACATTTTCCCGATGTATTGTGTTGTTTCCCGTGCCTTTACCATTTCGATATTTGTGCTAGGCATCGATGGTTTATTTTCTCGATTGTGATGCCTGGGTTCTTATAAATAGGGATAGCAGACCCTTTGCCTGATTCTTTACATTCTCAAATATTTAATCCCTTTCTCTTTCTTCCTTCTTCATTCAGTGTTCTTGCTTTCGTTACCTTCACCCTCACATCCCTTTTTCATCGATTCTGGTAAATTCTGCTACTCATGACTCCTTTGTGCTTGTATCTTCTTCATACATAAGCAAATATGGTTAATGGATCTTCTACTTCTGGGGGGGGGGGGGGG
>ML405924.1:0-20168 GCA_005239525.1 Nicotiana knightiana
GAGTGGGGTTGAGAGATTTGACGCTAAGAAAAAGGGATTTAAGAATTATTTGAGATAATTAGGATTGTTCTAAGATTAGGATTGTTTTTCTTTTTTTTTTTGGTGCCGTCTGTTTTCTTTTTTTTTTAACGTTTTTTTTTTAACTTTTTTTTTTCTTTCTAATTCTTAGATAAAAAATGGCAAATCACACACACACACACACACACACACATATATATATATATATATATATACATACCAACGTTACTTTTAAACTTAAAGGAAACTATAAAAATAAGAAAACTCAATATTTACACTATAGTTTAAATTATGCAAAAAAAAGAAATATAATAGTTTACTAATTAAAATTCTAATTAAAAGATACTCCGTATATATATTCACACTTTAAGAATGTGAGTATTATTATTATTTATTTACTTATTTTAATTAAATAAAATCTACTAAGTGTAAGATAAAAGCTTAAAACATTAATATTAGGCCTAAAAGGAATATTTACACTAAAATAGTATAACATTTGAGTGTGGTCAAAATTAGTTGTTCACACTTATTATCGTGACTTATAATATTTTTTTTATGTATTTTTTGTTGCATTTTTTTTAAAGGGTGTGAATGAGAAATGAAAGAGGCACCTTTTGGATTTCACCTCTCCATATCACCCTTCCTTTGTCTATTGTCACGACCCCAAAATCCACCTTGGCCGTGATGGCGCCTATCGTGATACTAGGCTAGCCACTACTTATAGCATAAAGAAAACCTTTCGTTCAAAACATCACCGATCCGATATTTCATAAAAATTTCTGTTTAAACATTTCAACACAAGCAAGGATATACTAAACATTAAATACAACTCAAAACCCTGGAGTCACTAGTCATGAGCAACTAAAATAAATACATGTCTGATGTTGTCTATTTAATACATGCTAAGTCTGAGGAAATGAATGCAGTAAAGGTAGGAAGGAGAAAAGCAAGGCTGCGTATGCCGTGCAGCTACCTGGCAAATCTCCGAAAACTCTGAGACATGGAAGACCAACTCTCACTCTGATGCCCTGTCACCTGAATCTGCACACAAGGTGCAGGGAGTAATGTGAGTACACAAACTCAGTAAGTAATAAATGTAAATAAAGACTGAGCAGTAAGAAACACGTAAATACACGTCATAAATTCACAGGAAGTACAATCTTTCTTTCTAAAAGTATATATATGTCAAATCATCACGCTTAAAAGCCGATTACAGTAAAAGTCTTTTGAGAATATTTTTCCAACAACTTCCAACAGAATTTAAAGAAATTTCAAGTAAAAGTGATGAAAATCATAAGTAGCCTCTCAGAAAAAACATGTATCATAAACTGCCCCTCGGGCGTAACATCACTAAGAATCAGCCTCTCGGGCTACCTCACAGCCACTCATGCCTCCCTATCACTCGTCACTCGGGACTCGCACTCAGTAGGTACGTGCGCTCACTGGGGGTGTACAGACTTCGGAGGGGCTCCTATAACCCAAGCGCTATAGCAAGCCATCTCGTGGAATATACAAACATGCCCTCGGCCTCTCATATATCATAAATCAATACAACATGCTGGGGCGAACAGTCCGATCCCATGATATCCTCACAACACATGCCCTCGGCCTCACTCAGTCAAAAACCTCTCAAGCCACTCGAGCTATCAATAAAACAGTGTGCTCGGCCCAAAATATCATTTTTATTCATCAAATGGAGTAATTAAGACTGAGTTTCGAAATCAGTAAAACATAGCATGACTGAGTACAAATCTTAAATCAACATAGTGATGAAATAGCGGTAAAAGCCCCTGAGGGTCCAAATAGCTTGTCACGAGGCCCAAATATGGCATTCAGCCCAAAACATAGTAAAATTTTCTAAAACACAAAATATCATATATTTTTCAGTCAAATATGCAACTTAATTATTGCTACGGGACGGACCAAGTCACAAATCCCCAACGGTGCACGCCACACGCTCGTCATCTAGCATATGCGCCACTTCAAAATAGTGAAACGATCTAAAATCTGGGGTTTCATACCCTCAGGACAAGATTTACAATCATTACTTACCTCGATCCGAACGAGAATCTACCTCACGATGCCCTTGTCTCTCGATTCGGCCTCAAATCACCCCAAATCTTTTTAAAATCAGGTTAATAACATCAATATACACTAAAGGAACAAAACTCATGTGAAAATAATCAAATTACATAAAAAATCCCGAAATTGGCCAAATCCGACCCTTGGGCCCACGTCTCGAAATCTGACAAAAAATACAAAACAAGAATCCTCGTTCACTTACAAGTCTACCCATATCAAATTCTTCAAAATCCGACATCAAATGGCCATTCAATTCCCCAAAGTGAACTCTCCAATTTTTTCTCCATTTTTCTCCAAATTTTCACCCCAACCTCCCAATTTATATGAAAAAAAAATCAAGATACAATCATGGAATTTAACTAAAATTAATTGAAGGACACTTACCCCAATTACTCCTCTGAAAATCCTCTCTAAAACCTCCCTTTCCCGAGCACTCTAATAAAATTTTGTAATTATGAACTCAAACCCTCGTTTTGAACTTTAAACATTCTGCCCAGTTGTTCCTTCATCGCAATCGTGGAAATAGCCTCGCGACCGTGAAGCACAAATAAGCTGCCCCGCATTTAATCTTACACGATCGCAGAAACACATACGCAATCGCGGAAAACACCCTCTCACATCAACACGAACGCGCCCAGCTCTATGTGATCGCGTAGAGAAATTCCTTCACCTCACTGCCGCTCCAAACCCTTGTACGCAAAGGAGACCTCAGCCACGCGTTCGCGATGTACAGCTCCGCAAAACTACGCGATCCTATCCCTGTAATCGTGTAGAAAAAACTTACCTTGGCCCCCAAATAAGCCTAGGCGATCGCAAATGGACTCCCGCGATCATGTACAAGGAAACCAGGAACAACTGATACCAGATTTCAACAGTTGCCAACCAAATACTAAGTCCGTAAACCATCCGAAACTCACCCGAGGCCCTTGGGACCTCATCCAAACATACCATCACATACCATAACATAATTCAAACTTAGTTGAACCTTCGAATCGCTCAAAATAACATTAAAACACCAAATTACCCTCGGATTCAAGCCTAAAAACTTCTAAACTTTCAAATTCCACAAACGATGCCGAAACCTACCAAACCACGTCTGAATGACCTGAAATGTTGCACACACATCACAAACAAAATTATGAACCTACTCCAACTTCTGAAATTCCATTCCGACCCCGATAGCTAATTTTCCACTGCCGACCGGAAATAGCCAAAAATCCAATTTCGCCAATTCAAGCCTAATTCTACCACGGACCTCCGAACAATATTCCGAACGCTCTCCTAAGTCCCAAATCACCTAACGAAGCTATCCGAACCATAAAAACCCGATTCCAAGATCATTTACTAAGAAGTTGACTTTTTCCAACTAATTAACCATCTTAAGAGACTAAGTGTCTCATTCCTCTCCACAACCACTCCGAACCCAAACCAATCGACCTAACACAATATAAAAGAGCCGAACCACACAAAATGAAGAATAAATAGGGGAAAACGGGGCTAAAACTCTCGGAACAACCGGTCGGGTTGTTACATTCTCCCCCTATTAAACAAAAGTTCGTCCTCGAACGAGTCTAGAAACATACCTGGAGTCTAAAATAGGTGTGGATATCTTCTCTGCATCTCCCGCTCGGTCTCCTAGGTGGCCTCCTCCACCGGATGCCCTATCTACTGCACCTTAACTGAAGCTATATCCTTTGACCTCAACCTTCGGACCTATCGACCCAAAACAACCACTGGCTCCACATCATAAGTTATATCACCCTCTAATTGAACCGATTTGAAGTCCAAAACATAGGACGGGTCACCAACATACTTCTGAAGCATGGAAACATGAAACACTGGATGAACACTCGATAATCTGGGTGGCAAAGCAAGTCTATAAGCCACCTCCCCTACCCTCTGAGGCACCTCAAAAGGTCCAAAGAACCGGGGGATCAACTTGCCCCTCTTCCATAACGCATAACACCCTTCATGGGTGACACCTTCAGCAGAACCTTCTCTCCCGACATGAAAGATACATCATGAACCTTCCAGTCCCCATAACTCTTCTACCGAGATTGCGTCGTGCAAAGCCGCTCCTGAATTAACTTCACCTTATCTAAAGCATCCTGCACCAAATCTCCACCCAAGAGTCTAGCCTCACCCGCCTCAAACCAACCGACCGGAGATCCACACCTCCTCCCATATAAATCCTCGTACGGAGCCATCTGAATACTCGACTGATAACTATTATTATATGCAAACTCTGTGAATGGAAGAAACTGGTCCCATGAATCCCCAAAATCAATAACACAAGCGCGCAACATGTCCTCCAATATCTGAATAGTGTGCTCAGACTGCCCGTCTGTCTGAGGATAAAATATTGTGCTCAACTCAACCTGAGTACCCAACTCTCTCTGCACGGACCTCCAAAAGTGCGATGTGAACTGAGTACCTTTATCAGAAATGATGGAAACTGGAACGCCATGCAACCGAACAATCTCCTGGATATAAATCTCAGCTAACCGCTCCGAAGAGTAGGTAGTACCAATAGCAATGAAGTGCACGGACTTGGTCAGTTGATCCACGATAACCCAAATAGAATCGAACTTCCTTGAAGTCCGTGGGAGACCAACTACAAAGTCCATGGTGATCCGCTCCCATTTCCATTCTGAAATATCCAACCTCTAATGCAAGCCACCTGGTCTCTGGTGCTCATACTTGACCTGCTGACAATTGAGACACCGAGCTACAAATCCAACAATATCCTTCTTCATCCACCTCCACCAATAATGCTGTCGCAGATCCTGATACATCTTTGCAGCACCCGGATGGATGGAATACTACGAGCTGTGGGACTCCTCAAGAATCAACTCCTGAAGCCCATCTACATTAGGCACACATATCCGACCCTGCATCCTCATCACACCATCATCGCCAATAGATACATCCATGGCATCACCTTGTCGGACCCTATCTTAAAGAACAAGCAAGTGTGGGTCATCATACTGGCGATTTCTGATGCGGTCATAAAGAGAAGACCTGGAGACTACGCAAGCCAATTCCCGACTGGGCTCATATATATCCTTACAAGATGGCCTTCTATGGTCTGAACATCAAGTGCTAAAGGTCTCTCTGCTGCTAGAAGATATGCTAGACTCCCCAAACTCTCTGCCCCACGACTCAAGGCATCGGCCACTACATTGGCCTTCCCTGGATGGTATAGAATAGTGATATCATAGTCCTTGAGAAGCTCCAACCATCTCCGCTGACGCAAATTTAGATCCTTATGCTTAAATAAATGATGCAGACTATGGTGATCAGTAAAAACTTCACAATGAACCCCAAACAAATAATGATGCCAAATCTTCAAGGCATGAACAATGGATGCTAGCTCAAGATCATGCACTGGATAATTATTCTCATGAGTCTTCAACTGGGGAGAGGCGTAGGCAATCACCCTACCCTCTTGCATCAATACACAACCAATGCCTATCCTCGAGGCATCACAATACACGGTATAAGAACCTGAAGTTGATGACAATACTAACACTAGAGTTGTGGTCAAAGCCGCCTTGAGCTTCTGAAAGCTCTCCTCACACTCGTCCGACCACCTGAACGGAGCACCCTTCTGGGTCAATTTGGTCAAGGGTGAAGCAATAGAAGAAAACCCCTCCACGAAGCGACGTTAATAACCCGCCAAACCAAGGAAGCTCCTAATCTCTATAGTTGAGGACGGTCTGGGCCAACTCTGCACCACCTCTATCTTCTTCGAATCTACCTGAATACCCTCACTAGACACCACGTGCCCCAAGAAAGCTACTGAGCCAAGCCAAGACTTACACTTGGAGAATTTTGCATAAAGCTTCTCCTCTCTCAATCTCCGCAATACAACTCTCAAATGCTGAGCATGTTCCTCTTGACTATGAGAGTACACCAGGATGTCATCAATGAACACAATAACGAAAGAATCCAAGTATGGATGAGATACAATGTTCATCAAATGCATGAACGTTGCTGGGGCATTGGTCATCCCAAAAGACATCACCAAAAACTCATAATGGCCATAACGGGTCCTGAAAGCCGTCTTGAGAATATCTGAATCCCGAATCTTCAGCTGATGATACCCAGATCTCAAATCAATCTTAGAGACCACCCTGTCTCCCTAAACTGGTCAAAAAAATCATCAATACAAGGCAAGTGATACTTATTCTTTATTGTAACCTTGTTCAACTGCCTGTAGTCAATACACATCCTCATGGAACCATCATTCTTCTTCACAAACAACACCGGTGCACTCTAAGGTGACACACTAGGGCGAATAAACCCCTTATCTAGGAGTTCCTGAAGCTTCTCTTTCAACTCCTTTAACTCCACCGGTGCCATACGATATGGTTGAATAGAAGTAGGCTGAGTGCCTGGCACCAAATCAATGCCAAAATCAATATCCCTTTCGGGCGGCATGCCCGGGTGTCACGACCCCAAATCCTAACAGGTCGTGATGGCGCCTATCGTGGAAATAGGCTAGCCAACCATCACATAACTACAAATTTGATTTATTATAATATTTTGAAAATCAATAATAATCAGCAAACAGAGTATAAAATAATTTCTTTAAGTCTTTACACCGCAATAATAATCCAACAGTCTAAACAAATCCCCCAAGACTGGAGTCAACCGATCACGCGCATCTAAGAAATAAACTAACTCTGATAATGTCATAATAATGTCTATGAATCAAATACTAAGTACTAAATGAAGAAGGGAAGTGGAGAAGTTGCGGACGCTGGACAGCTACCTAGAAATCCCAAACACTGATGACAACGAGCTCGAACGACTATTGCTCCGAACCAGTACCTGGATCTGCACACAGGCGTGTAGGGAGTAATGATTATTATGCCAATTCAGTAGAATTGAAAATAAATCACAGTCTGAAGTATATGAACACACATAAAAAAACACCAATCCACAAAACAGTAAAAACATCAAGTCTCAATAAAGTATACATAAGTTCAAAAACCAGTTTCCATAAAATCCTTTTGAAACAAGTATATTTTCAATATATCTCAGTAATATCAGTTTGAAAAATGAAGTTCATAGTCAAAACTCAGTAAAATATCATCATAAAAACTGCCCCTCGGGTCATAATCATCATTCGTAACAATTTCCCTCAGCACCCCACCATCACTCAGTATCAGCCCCGCGGGCAACCTCACTGTCACTCATGCCTCCCGATAATTCATCACTCGGCACTCGCACTCAATAGGTACCTGCGCTCACTGGGGTGTGTACAGACTCCGGAGGGGCTCCTACAGCCCAAGCGCTATAAACAAGCCAAATCATGGCATCAGTTACTCTCAGGCACTCGACCTCTGTCATATCATAACATCCTCACAATATTGGCCCTCGGCCTTACTCAGTCAGACACTCTCAGCATGCCATTCGGGCCATAAATAAAACGAGGTTCTCAACCCAAAATAGTATCTCATTTCAATAAATAGTAATATTATCAAATAAGAGTGTCAACAGTTTCACAAGAAAGACTGAGTGTAAAATCATAGTTTCAAGAGGAATTTCAGTAAAATAGCCCTCAAGGGGTTAAAACAGATCGGCACTAGGCCCCAAACAGTGCTTATAGCCCAAGTATAACAAAACATAGTAATACTAATAACCATATGCTTTAAAAGCGGTTTGGCAACTCAATAGTTGCCTAAAAAGATACATTTTCCAAATTTCCAATTCGTGCACGCCCCACACTCATCATGCAGTGTGTACGTCACTCCAAATCCGTGAAAGGATATAAAGTCCGGGGTTTCATACCCTCAGGACAGGATTTAAAGACATTACTTACCTCAAACTAGCCCGAAAAGCTACTCTGCAACCCACTTGCCTCTCGAATCAACTTCCGAGTGCTCCAAATCTATAAAAATCAGATATTTCTCATCAAATTATGCTAAGAGAATGAATTCCAATTGAAAAATACTAATTTTAGCACAAAACCCGAAATTAGCCAAAACCCGACCCCGGGTCCTGTGTCTCAGAACTCGACAAATTTTATACCAAAATGTTCTTCATCATCTCACGAGTCCGTACATATAAAGAACTCTAAAATCGGAGTTCGTTTGGCCCCTCAAATTATCCCCTAAAGGTTTTATAATCTCAAGCCCTAATTCCATCTTTTTTTACTGATTTTCATAAATTAAACGATGATAATTTGATCCTTAATCACATATAATCGAGTTTTAGGGTCCAAAATCCTCACCTCAATGAAGAACAATGATTTCCTCTCTTAAAAATCGCCTCAAAAGCTTCTTCCCGTTCAAAAATGGTGGAAAGGTGGGTTATGGTCGCGGAGGGGTTAATTATATACTTCCCATGTTTTATTCGTCGCGAACGCACCAAAATGACCGCGTTCACATAGAAAAAAAATCCAACGGCCTTAACTTCCTCTATGCGAACGCGGTTACCAGCCCGCGAATGCACAGCTTCCACCAGCCCCACCTTCGCGAATGCACCCCAGGCCCCACGAACGCATAGACCAATGGGCCTGGGGGTCCCTCAACAACCTATACTCTACGCGAACGCACCTATACTCCCGAGTTCGCAATTCCCAGACCCCTCGACTCACCAACTAACCTATGCGATCGCATACATCACCCCGCGATCGCATAGAAGAATTTCACACCTGCAACACACCAACAAAACAACTATTTTTCTAAGTCCAAAAGTGCACATTAACCCCCGAAATCAATCCGGAATCCCTCGGTACCCCACAAATTTACCAACACATTATAAATGATCATTAAAACTTAGTTGCACTCTCGGAACACCAAAAATAACATCAAAACACCAAAATCACGTCGGATTTAAGCCTAAAACTTTGAAATTTCTAAAATCCACCAATGATGCCGAAACTATCCAAAACACATCCGATTGACCTGAAATTTTGCAGACATATCCAAAATGACATTACGAATCTGTTCCAACTTCTGGAATTCCATTCCGACCCTGATAGCCTATTTTCCACTGCCGACCGGAAATCACCAAAAATTAACTTTCGTTAATTCAAGCCTAATTCTACACCGGATATCACAAAATTATTTAGAACACACTCCTAAGTCCCAAATCACCTAACGAAGCTATCCGAGCCATAAAATCCGCATTCCGAGGTCGTTTGCCAATAAGTCAATTCTCAGTTGACTTCTCCCACTTTAAGGCTATTCTTAAAGACTAAGTGACTAATTTCTCACTACAACCATTCCGATTCTGAGCCTACCAACACGAACATATCATAAACAGTATAACCAACCTATGACAAGGAAATAATAGTAATTATAATGCAAGTTTCTACGTAACGACCGACCGGGTCGTTACACCGGCAGATCTGCAGGGAACACGTCCGAAAAATTACGGACCACAGGAACAGAATCAATAGTAGGAGTCTCAGCACTGACATCCCTCACAAAAGCCAAATAATATAGACACCCCTTCTCCACCATACGTTGAGCCTTCAGTTATGAAATCACCCTACTAGGCACATAATCAATGGAACCTCTCCACTCAACCATCGAAAATCCCGACATCACTAAGGTCACGGTCTTAACGTGACAATCTAGAACAACATGACATGGAAATAGCCAATCCATGCCCAATATCACATCAAAGTCAACCATTCTAAGTAATAATAGATCCACTCGGGTCTTCAGACCCCCAATAGATACCACACATGACCGATACACGCGGTCCAAAATAATAGTATCGCCCACTGGAGTCGACACATGAACACATGTAACTAAAGACTCACCCCTAACAGATGTGACCTCTAGCTGCCTAACCTCCACCCCTAGCTACCTGGGTGGGTGGTGAAGTAACTGGAGCTGAAGTCGAGGGCTAACCCCTCTACTGAGATGGACCACCATGATGACGAGGACACTGCCTCCAAACGTGCCCAAACTCTCCACACTCAAAACAACTCCCAGGTTCTGGAGACGGGGACTGAATGGAACCCCTAGCACCAAGATAACCACTAGAAGAACCAGACATAGATGAACCCTGAACCAATGGTGCACGAGATGAACTCTGGGGTGGAAGGGCACTGAATGATAAGCGGCCCGAATGAGAACTGCGGGGACCATGCCCCGATGATGCACCACTATAAGCTGGGCGAGCTGGCTGAGCAGGCCTAAATGGGCGGCCTCTGCTATGCTGAAACTGACCTCTGGAGGGAACGCTACCAAAGCTACAATATCCCCGAGGCCTTTTGGCCTCCCTCTCATCTCTTTCCTGGCGACGAACTGACTCGATCTCACGAGCAATATCAACAACCTGCTCAAAAGTAGAACCCGATACCTTGTCTCATGTCATAAGAATCCGGAGCTGATATGTGAGGCCATCCACGAACCACCTCCTGATCCTCTCTCTCTCTCTCTCTCTCTATTGGAACCAACCAAACAGCATGACGGGCTAGCTTTGAAAATCACATCTCATACTGCGTCACAGTCATATCATCCTGGCGCAGCTGCTCAAACTGCCTGCGCAGCTCCTCTCTGCGGTACTATGATACATGCTTCTCTAAGAAGAGAGTGGAAAATGGCTGCCAAGTAAGGGGTGCTGCATCAACAGTCCTACGCCTCTCATAAGCCTCCCACCAAGTAAAAGCAGCTCCTAAAAACTAGAAAGTAGTGAACGAAACCCCACTGGTCTGCAATATACCCATTGTACGAATCATCCTCTGATACTTGTCTAAGAAACCCTGGACATCCTCTCCCTAAGCATCACTGAAAGTCAGAGGCTGAAGTTTTCCAAACCTCTCCAACCTACGTTGCTCGTCGTCAGCCATAACTGGAACCACATAGTCCTGAACATGTGCAACCGGCTGAGCTTGAGGTGCCTCCGGTGTCTGATGTCCTTGAATAACCTGCTCAGGTGTACGGGCAGCAGGAGTCTGAGTGCCTCCCCCGGCCTGAGAAGTAGATGATGTAGTAGAAACAGCGACCACCTGTGCGAGACAGCAGACGATCAAAATCTGAGCCAAGGTCTCCTAAAGACCCAGAATAATAATAGGCAATGTTGGTGCCTGGGCCGGTCCCGCTAGAACATCTATGGCTAGGACCTGATCTGGAATAACAGGTGGGTCTATGGGTACTGCCCCGACTGCTGCGCGGGCTGCACCTCTACCTCTACCACTGCCTCGACCGTGGCCTCGACCCCTCTGGGGTCCCACTGGTGGCTGATCGCCATGCGCGGTAGCACGTGTCCTCACCATCTGTGAGAGAATGAAACAACAAATGTTTAGTTACCAGAATCAACAGATTCGCACGACAAGAATTCAGGAATGTGAGATTTTTCCTAAGGGTTCTGCAGCCTCTCGAAGATAAGTTTCGACGTCTCCGTACCGATCTGCAAGACTCTACTAAACCTGCTCATGACTCGTGAAACCTATGCAACCTAGGCTCTGATATCAACTTGTCACGACCCCAAAATCCACCCTGGCCGTGATGGCACCTATCGTGATACTAGGCTAGTCAATTCACTACTTATAGCATAAAGAAAACCTTTCGTTCAAAACATCACTGATCCGATATTTCATAAAAAATTCCATTTAAGCATTTCAACACAAGCAAGGATATACTAAACATTAAATACAGCCCAACACCCTGGAATCACTAGTCATGAGAAACTAAAAGAAATACATGTCTGATGCTGTCTATTTAATACATGCTAAGTCTGAAGAAACAAATGCAGTAAAGTTAGGAAGGAGAAAAGCAAGGCTGCGGACGCCATGCAGCTACCTCGCACATCTCCGAAAACTCTGAGACAGGGAGGACCAACTCTCACTCTAATGCCCTGTCACCTAAATCTTCACACAAGGTGCAGGGAGTAATGTAAGTACGCAAACTCAGTAAGTAATAAATGTAAATAAAGACTGAGCAGTAAGAAACACGTAAATACACGTCATAAATTCAAAGTAAGTACAATCTTTCTTTCTAACAGTATATATATGACAAATCATCACGCTTAAAAGCCGATTTCAGTAAAAGTCTTTTGAGAATATTTTCCAACAGTTTCCAACAGAATTTAAAGAAATTTCAAGTAAAAGTGATGAAAATCATAAGTAGCCTCTCGGGCAAAACATGTATCATAAACCGCCCTTCGGGCGTAACATCACTAAGAATCAGCTCCTCGGGCTACCTCACAGGCACTCATGCCTCCCCATCACTTGTCACTCGGCACTCGGCACTCGGCACTCACACTCAGAAGGTACCTGCGCTCACTAGGGGTGTACAAACTCTGGAGGGGCTCCTACAACCCAAGCGCTATAACAAGCCATCTCGTGGAATAAACAAACAGGCCCTCGGCCTCTCATATATCATAAATCAATACAACATGCTGCGACGCGCAGCCCGATCCCATGATATCCTCACAACATAGGCCCTCGGTCTCACTCAGTCAAAAACCTCTCAAGCCACTAGGGCTATCAATAAAATAGGGTGCTCGGCCCAAAATATCATTTTTATTCATCAAATGGAGTAATTAAGACTGAGTTTCGAAATCAATAAAACATAGCATGACTGAGTACAAATCTTAAATCAACATAGTGAGGAAATAGCAGTAAAACACCTTGAGGGTCCAAATAGCTTGGCACGAGGCCCAAATATGGCATTCAGCCCAAAACATAGTAATATTTTCTAAAACACAAAATATTATATAGTTTCCAGTCAAATACGCAACTTAATAGTTGCTACGGGACGGACCAAGTCACAAATCCTCAACGGTGCACGCCACACGCTCGTCATCTAGCATGTGCATCACTTCAAAATAGTGAAACGATCTGAAATTCGGGGTTTCATACCCTCAGGACAAGATTTACAATCATTACTTACCTCGATCCGAACGAGAATCTACCCCGTGATGCCCTTGCCGCTCGACCCGGCCTCAAATCACCCCGAATCTATTCAAAATCAGGTTCATAACATCAATATACGCTAAAGGAACAAAAAACCATGCGGAAATAATCAAATTACATCAAAAATCCCGAAATTGACCAAACCCGACCCCCGGGCCCACGTCTCGAAATCCGAAAAAAATTATAAAATTAGAATCCTTGTTCACTCATGAGTCTACCCATTTCATATTCCTCAAAATACGGCATCAAATGGCCATTCAATTCCCCAAAGTAAACTCTCCAATTTTTCCCCCATTTTTCTCCAAATTTTCACCCCAAACTCCCAATTTAAATGACAAAAATCAAGACACAACCATGGAATTTAACCAATATTAAATGAAGGACACTTACCCCAATTACTCCTCTGAAAATCCTCTCTAAAATCGCCCTTTCCCGAGATCGCTAATGAAATTTTGGAATTATGAACTCAAACCCTCATTTTGAACTTTAAACATTCTGCCCAGTCATTCCTTCATCGCGATCGCGGAAATATCCTCGTGATCGCGAAGCACAAATAAGCAGCCCCGCATTTAACCTTATGCAACCACAGAAACACACACGCGATCGCGGATAACACCCTCTCAAATCAAAGTGAACGCATCCAGCTCTACGTGATCGCGTAGAGTAATTCTTTCACCTCACTGCCTCTCCAAACCCTTCTTCGTAAACACGACCTCAGCCATGCGTTCGTGATGCACAGCTCCGCAAAACTACGCGATCGCGATCCTATCCCTACGATCGCGTAGAACAAACTTACCTATTCCGCCAAATAAGCTTACGTGATCGCGAATGGACTCCTACGATCACGTAAAAGAAAACCAGGAACAACTGATACCAAATTTCAGCAATTGCCAACCAAATACTAAGTCTGTAAACCATCCGAAACTCACTCGAGGCCCTTGGGACCTCATCCAAACATACCATCAAATCCCATAACATCATTCAAACTTAGTCGAACCTTCGAATCACTCAAAACAACATCAAAACTCAAAATTACCCTCAGATTCAAGCCTAAAAACTTCTAAACTTTTGAAGTCCGCAAACGATGCCGAAACCTAACAAACCACGTCCGAATGACCTGAAATTTTGCACGCACATTAAAAATGATATTATAAACCTACTCCAACTTTCGGAATTTCATTCCGACCTCGATAGCTAATTTTTCACTGCCGACCGAAAATCGCCAAAAATCCAATTTCGCCAATTCAAGCCTAATTCTACCACGGACCTTCGAATAACATTCTGAATGCTCTCCTAAGTCGCAAATCACCTAACGAAGCTATTTGAACCATAAAAACTCGATTCCGAGATCATTTAACTATAAGTCAACTTTCAGTTGACTTTTTCCAACTAATTAACCATCTTAAGAGACGAAGTGTCTCATTCCTCTCCACAACCACTCCGAACCCGAACCAATCAACCTAACACAACATAGAAGAGTGGAATCACACAAAATGAAGCAGAAATAGGAGGAACGGGGATGGTACTCTCGGAACGACCGGTCGGGTCGTTACATCTATAAATTTAGAGGCTTGGCCTCATTTTTGATACATGAAAAATCTGAAAATTTCTCCCCTCTTTTCTACATTGTTGCATTATTTTCTAAATAAATATAAGTGTCAAGTGTGATTTGCTCCATTTGTTGAGCTCGCTGAAGTTCTGTGATTTGTAATGCCACTATCACAGAATAGTTATTCCGTTCTATTTTGGGAGAAATTAATCCATAACCTTGGGCAACAGTGAGGGGATTAAATTCTTTAAGAACACACTGTGAATTCAATGGACTCGGAATGGAAGTAAACAGATCAAGGTTTCTACGTACTTCCGTTATGGAGGGTGCGGGCAGGGGGGACGGGGGGGAGGCCGGCTCCACTGGTTGGTTGCCGAAGATGACCCCTCGCCTTGGTCTCCAAATAAGTTTTTGTCTGATGTATGGGTCGAATCATGATAAAGAAGGTTCGGTGGTTGTATAATTCCCAAGCGAAAAGTCGTATACTTTAAAAGTAGATGGAGTGATCAAGCGGCCCTTCTTGCGCCAACATACATTCAATGGCATAGAGTGATGCGTTAGCCCCTGGCTTACCTAAACCGCTGTTAGCATGTTAGCACGAGAGTGGATCGAGGAATCGAAAATGCTTCTTTGATTGTTGAGTAAGGAAGCGTAGCAGGGGAAGGGGATAGGGATGCGGAAACAGAGCCCCTACCTTCTCTTCTCAAGGAAGAAGCGGGAAAGAAAGGTTGGTTGCACGTTTTCTCAGAGTAATGCCTCCTTTCTCTCTCCCCCAAGGACTCAGTCTCTCGGGTATCTATCAACATATAGAGATCTTGCCTCTGTCGCTATTTTACGATTTGTTTATTAAACTAACGTTTGTTTGCTTCTCTGATTTTCTGATTTTGAACACAGTAATACCAACAATCTTAAGGAATTTAATATCTTTCTGTGTTCGAGGCCCTCAGTTATTCTATTGGGTGTAAAAGGTTGTCCGTTGGTTGGTTTTGTAAAACCATTACTCCAATGTTTGTTGGAAGTATGATTTATGGTGGAAATAGGATTGCCTTAATATTGATCACGGTATTGAAAATGGAGTCACTATTCCAATAAGTTAAATGTAGCAATACGTTGCAGTGTCTATGCATTTTTGTGGTGGGAATGTATAATGAATTGGAACGACTTGAATGGCGTCAATTAACACCCTATTTCAACTGGTGGTGTTGTGTTTTATTTGGACCATTTTTCCGAGTCACACTTTTGGGTTATGAGGAATTCATAAACTTCCACAAATTCTGCCCTCATATGGACTTCTCCGGATAATGCTCACAAGGGTTGAATTTGTTCTTCCATTGGAGAAGTTCATTATTTAAAGCGGCTAATGAGATCAAGAAGAAATTAATACGAAGGAATCTACGACAGAGAGTGGCAACTGGCATGAAGCCAAAGAGATGTTCTGGAAGCAAATACAACAATCTGTGTGTTTACAGAAGAAGTTGCCCGAGATGATATGGTGAAAGAGTACGCTGTTCTAGAAGTACAAATAAAAGGGTGCATTTGTATCGTTCACTATTGTCACGATGTTTCAATGTGCTCGCTACAGCGATGAATTAATATGAGCAATGGCATCAATATCGGGTTATATATTATTTACCATATTCATTCTTTAATTTACTATCCATTATGATTTATGAAACTGATTTTCTATAAATATTGGATAGATGTGCTTATGCGGTGATCTCAAAGTATATCTTGTTTGCATGCTACGATTAGGAATAACATATTATTGAAAGAAAATTGTTATTCTGTTTTTCGAATAAAATTGATTTTCTGTATATACTATATAGTTGGTTGGCATGCATGGAATTATGTGTGGATAGTTATTTTTAAGATTGTATGATATGAAATTAGACTTACATTAATACTTGAAAATATTCTTGAGATCATAATATGGGAATACGTACATATATGTGTTTGATTAGAGAAAGAGATCAAACTGTTTAAAGTGTTATAATGGTTTAGTTGGAAAATCATTTGGAAAAAAGAATTAAAATTCTCGTGATTTTCTACACTCGTTTTGGAGACCAAAAGTTTCGTGATTTTCTACTCCTGCTTCGAGATCAAAATCTGTGTGGTTTTTTACTCGTTCATTGAGATTAAAGTCTTCGTGACTTTCTACTCATTTGTCGGAAATTAAATTCTAAATGACTTTATACTCGTTTTGGAGATTAAAATCTTAGTGATTTTCTACTTCAATTTATTACTCAGTTTGAAGATTAAAAACTTCACCGTTTATTAGATTTTGTTGTATCAGATATTACTGTGTTTGAAGATTAAAAACTTCACCATTTATAAGTTCTAATTTATCCCAGAACTTGTTTGGGAGGGGGGGGGGGGGGGGGGGGGGGGGGGGAAGGGGAGAGTTATTCTTATAGATAACCGTATACTCAGTCGAGTTTCCCATAGCAAGACACAATTTATTCCTTATGAAAATTGGAATGGAAAGAAGCCCAACTTAAATATTTTAAAGTGTGGGGGTACTTAGTTAAAGTGCAAGTTCCTAACCCCAAAAAGGTATTAAACCGGAAATTATTGATTGCGTTTTCATAGGATATGCAATAAATAGTAAGGTATATAATTTTTTGGTTCATAAATCAAAAAATCCTGACATTCATATTAATACGGTAATCGAATAAGATAATGCTGAACTCTTTGAAAATATTTATCCGTATAAAAAGGAATGTGAGTCGTCTAGTGAAATATCTAAGCAACCTCGGGAAGAAGTAAAGTAAAGTACACCCAATGAGGTGAATCTAAGATGTATTAAACGGTAAAAGACAACTACTTCCTTTGGACCAGATAGTGTATCTATGGGATAACACGTTTAGGAATCACCTATGTAAGTGTGAATTCTAAGCCACTTCAAGGAGAATTCTGTAAGGCCAGTTCTCTACGCACTTATTAACCATGTGGTGTTCATGGTTGAAACGAACACAACAATGAGAACCAAAGACAGTTAAGCGTTGATTGTGTGACATATGGTTGTCTAGGTATACACCAAAGTTCGACGGTTCAAAGATATCAAACATACCGATTGACCGAGTATATCCGACGTAAATTCACTACGAAAAGTTCAAAGGGAAACCTATTTATCCAGATGCGATTAATCCTTACTTGCGAATCACACAGTATTTTTCATGCATGTTTTTACACATTTGTCCATTCCCCATTCATGTGGGGGATTGTTGCATTTTTTCTTTAAAGGGTGTGAATGGGAAGGGGAAGAGGCACCCACATTTTTTATACATAGAAAATCTCAAAATTTCTCCCTTCTTTTCTATATTGTTGCATTATTTTTCAAATAAATATAAGTGTCAAGTGTGATTTGCTCCGTTTGTTGAGCTCGCTGGAGTTCTGTGATTTGTAGTGCCGCTATCATAGAATAGTTATTCTGTTCTATCATGAGAGGAATTAATCCATAACCTTGGGCAACAGTGGGGGAATTAAATTTCTTAAGGACACACAGTGAATTCAGTGAGCCTCAGAATTATTTTACGATTTGTTTATTAAACTAACGTTTGTTTGCTTCTCTGATTTTCTGATTTGAACACAGTAATACCAATAATTTTTAAATATATAAATTTTATTTTGAAAATTTTAAAATTTTATATTCAAATGCACAATTAAAGTTAAGAAGTTCAAATCTCGAAAAGAAAAAATTGTCACGTAAATTAGGACAAAGAGAGAGTACTGGTCTATTTAATAGAGTAAAAACTTTTATTAACTCAAAATCAAAAGTAAGGAATGCTAGAATTTGGACCACGGTCTCTTTAAGTGTCGATTTCCAGAGTGCCTAAATCCTAGCGTGGTTCATCAAAAGTCAAACACGTAAGAGATAAATTTGACTTTACATAGCCAGTGGCACCTCCCTAATTAAATACCCTCGTTGAATATAAGTATATAACTCAACTGCCAACTAATTCTCTCAATCCTCCATTGGCCGGCCATTTATTTATTTCCAATTTTCTCTCTATAAATACCACAAAGTTCTCACTAGCTTATGTACCCAACACTCGAGCAAAAACATTTGGAGTATTATTATACCCTCCATTACTTTGAATCCTCACACTACACTCTCTTGTTTTATCTTCTCTAATTTTTAAGAATGGAAATGGTTGGCAAGATTACATGCTTTGTGCTACTCTGCATGGTGGTGGTTGCACCCCATGCAGAGGCACTGAGCTGTGGCCAGGTTCAGTCTGGCCTGGCTCCTTGCCTCCCTTATTTACAAGGTCGCGGCCCTCTGGGGAGCTGCTGCGGCGGTGTTAAAGGTCTGTTGGGTGCTGCCCGAACCCCAGCTGACCGCAAAACTGCATGCACTTGCCTGAAATCTGCCGCTAATGCTATCAAGGGAATTAAGATGGGCAAAGCCGCTGGACTCCCTAGTGTTTGTGGCGTTAACATTCCCTACAAGATCAGTCCCTCCACTGACTGCTCCAGGTACATTATTAATTCCTGTATGTATCTTTTACACTATCAGCTTACGCGATTTACAACAATACGTACCTTCTCATATCAATTTGATATGATAGCTTGAAAAATAGAGTAATTAATAATCTGTTAGTTTTAACGTTCTTGATTAATGTTTGTTAAATTTGGCGATATATGCAGGGTCCAGTGAGGTTGATGAAAGATCAATTTTCTTGGAACAAATTTGGAAGTAGTGAAATCATAATAAGAAGATGGATCGAGTTTTTGATCGTGCTTATGGATCCATCACTATGTATCTGTTGTCTGTTTCTTTTTATTTTGAGTCTTTTCGAGTCATAGTCGAGTCTTGTAACGAAACTTCAGCTGTTTGTTGGTATTACAACCCAATCTTGAGACTTGACATATCTTATTTAATTCCTTCTCCCTCTATTCTCTTTTCTTGGAGTAATTTCTTTTCCTTTTCATTTGCTTAGTGACTTTTATTATTGATAGTCCATATTTATATACACGATCGACCAGGCCTTAGATAAGTTTTTACACAAGACTTGAGTTGGTAATCTTAAAGAAGAGGATAGTAATGTTCGGTGGCGGAGGCAGGATATTTATGAAGGGGGTTCAAAAATTTTAAAAATCAAATACACAGTCACTACTAAAAATCCGATAAAAAGCGACCAAACTTTTGCGACCAAAACTGGTCTGTCGGGAAAAGCGAGCACAGTTGGTCGCTAAATTGGAGAAAATTATTAAAAAATTATTGCAAATATATTAGCGACCAAGGTTGGTCGCTATTTGGTCGCTAATTTGGTCAAAATATTGACCGGACTGGTCAGACCTTCTTGGCCAAAGAAATGTTGAATTATAAAATATTAATAATAAAATTTAAAATTAGCGATCACAGTTGGTCGCTCTTGAAAAGGGAAGAAAGTAGAGACCAACTTTGGTCGCTAATTTGGAACCCAGATATATAAATTTAACAATTATATTATTATTTAAATAAAATTATAAAATATAAATAAATATAATTTAAAATTAGCGACCAAAGTTGGTCGCTTTTAAAAGGGGAAAAAAATAGAGACCAACTTTGGTCGCTAATCTGGAACCCAGATATATAAATTTAATAATTATATTATTATTTAAATAAAATTATAAAATATAAATAAATAT